>JAJEJO010049595.1:928388-1139566 GCA_020662805.1 Glaucomys volans
CCCCCCAAACCCCAGCTAGTGCAGGATGGTTTGGAGGTGAAGTGATTGGCCTGTGCGAGCTGTGACCTGACCTGTCCATCCAAGTCGGATGGACTGACTGGGCGGTCACTGAGGTGGGTGGGGCCTGGCTGTCCTCAAGGAGGTGGGTCACTGGGGCGAGTCCTGGAATGGTGAGTCTTTCCGCAGCCCCTTCCTCCTCCCTCTCTTCCTCTCTCTCTCTCTCTCTCTCTCTCTCTCTCTCTCTCTCTCCCTCTCTCTCTCTCTCTCTTTCTCGCTCTCTCTCCATGCACACACACACAAGAAAAGTCATAAGAGGACATAGGGAAAAGCAACCAAGCCAAGAGAGTCCTTACCAGAATCTGATTGACCTAGGACTTCCAACCCAGAACAGAGAGGAAATAAATTTCTGTTCCTTAAGTGCCCATTCTGTGGCTTTTAGTTATGGCAGTTTGATTTGAAAAGTACACTTTCCAATGTGCGATTGTGAAAATGTAACATTCTGAGTCTCTGTGAGAGATGCACAAGTGTTTAATGGAATTCTATAGGAAAAACTTGAAGAAATCCAAGCTTAATTTTCTGTAACAGGTTATAACCTTTAGCACTTGAAGGTCTTCCTTTGTATGGATGCCCATATGAAAGGAAATCAGAAAGTGTTGAATCATTGTGCAAGTGGAGAATGAGACTCCACTTAGAATGGTTAGACCAGGAGATGTCTGGGTATAAGAATCTGTATGCGAATAGCTTACTTGTATAAGGTATAATATGGAAAGATTAGAAAAGTGCAACTTTACAGAGGGGGAAACTTAACAAAGACTACTTAACCATGTGATCAAAAATAGTAATCATTATCAATGATAAGTCATTTTAATAATATGTAAATATAGAGTTGGGTAAGGAGGACTATTTTCCCATACTATTCTCTCAAACCTCATTTAATTCTTCATTTTAGACTCTAGATGTGTAGATTTTCTTCCCATGCTCATCAATTCTCTGACATGAGCTGAGGGTTGTACAAATCAATGCAATTCTGAACCTATCTACTTGGAGACAGTGCAGGATTTCACAAGTTATGCACTCAGTATTACAAGAGTGCCCCCCACTTCAGATATGAAAGGAAAGTCATCGGTCCCCAGGATACCTGTAAACCAATTTTGCTACAAACTGGAAATTCCCATGCTCACTTTTTGGGTTTCATCATTTCCTTGCTGTGGCTCACACAACTCAAGAAAATAGTTTACCTTAGTAGATGACTGGTTTATTTAAGTGGACATAGTGGGAATAAGCAGAAGGAATAGATGCATGAGAAAGGAGTACAGAGCATCCACTCCTTCTCTATGGGCTTCATCTTCTGTGTGTTCAACAACCCAACCTTGTCCTTTTGGGGGTTTAGTGAGGCCTCATTAACTAGGCATGGTTGATTGAATCATTGTCCACTATTGATTAACTTAACCTCCAGCCTCTATCCCCTACATGAAGGTCTGGTTATGGGCTCAAAGTGGTTTCTCAAGCTCCTGGGGTTAAATGATCCTTCTGCCAGCCTCTCTACTACAAATGCCAGCTATTACCCTGGATCCAATCCCTTATCTTTATCTTTAGGGCTTTTCAAATGTTATCTCATTAACATAACTCAAGTGTTGTTAC
The DNA here is from genome assembly GCA_020662805.1 of Glaucomys volans. NCBI lineage: Eukaryota > Metazoa > Chordata > Mammalia > Rodentia > Sciuridae > Glaucomys > Glaucomys volans. Next base: position 930,030 of record JAJEJO010049595.1, read on the forward strand.
CAGGGGCTTATTATGAATAATAAAAGATTCTCCATTTATCTTTATCATTCTTTTCAGTTAGAAAATTCTCAGGAATTTCGGAGATCTATGTCAGGAATGGAACAAATATGTTCCTTATTATAAATCCCAAACAGGTAGTATCCTTGGTATGATATATTATTACTGCTCCAAACCTATAACCTTAATCTAACCATGAGAAAAAATATATACAAATCCATGTTGAAAGGCAGTATAAAAACATATGACCGGTACTTTACTAACTTATAAGGACCATCAAAAAGAAAGTCCGGAAAACTGTTACAATCCATGGGAATCTAAGACTTGAAAATCTAAGAATACCATAAAATGACATGGTATTGTTGATGGGATCCTGGAAGGAGAAAAAGGACATTAGATAGAAAGTAAAGAAGTGACAATAAGGTATGGACCATAGTTAACAATTTATTAATTACAGAAAATGTACTTTACTAATGTAAGATGTTAATAATATTGGGGGAAACTTGGTAAGGGGTAAACTTGGTAAACTTAGAAAATCTGTCATTTTTAGTAAAACTGAGAGCACTCAAAAATGAAAAGTTTAAATATGCATGCAAGGGATAATTTGTTTGTTGTTATAGTTTATTTAATTCTTATCCAAAGTCAGTAATACCTGTAGAGAAGGATAGAGAATCTTCTCTCTCCACAGTCAGTGGGTCTAATGTTGTCAATTATCCTGTATGGACTTGCTCATTAGTGTTGGATCTTAGAACTCTTTTCCCGGTTTCATGCATATTAGTCAGGAGAGCTAGGTTTAGTGATTAGACAGAGAAATAAAGGAAGGAAGGAAGGAAGGAAGGAAGGAAGGAAGGAATGAAGGAAGGGAGGGAGGGAGGGAGGGAGGGAGGGAGGGAGAGAGAGAGAGATGGGGAAGGAGGGAGGGAGGGAGGGAGGAAGGAAGGAAGGGAGGAGAGGGAGGGAGGAAGTGAGGAAAAGTGGCTTAAAGCAACCCAAGTTTATTTCTTTCTCATGTTTCATTTCCAGTTTGGGACACCAAGGGGTCTTCTTAATCAGGGACCAAGACTAATGGCAGCATCACATGATACCCACATCTCAAACATGGTTCTCATTTCATCAGAACAAGAAAAGACAGCCTGAATAATTACATATGGGCTTTTCACTGCCTGTGTATTGTTTGGACAGTCCATGCATAGAGTAAGTCCTATAATCGTAGGTAACTGCAAGAGGACTGAGAAATGTAGATATATAAAATGATGCAACATTTGTTCAGTGATAATTTCACAGCACATTCTTATTTTCTCATTCTTTACCACTCCTCAGCTTCTTTTATCTAATTTCATTGTTATTGTTATTAATTTACTTCCAAAATATTTGAGAACTCTGCTTAACATTCTGTATTCACAACAGTCTCAGCCTCTTCTCTGGAGGAATGATGAACACAGATCTTGATTTTCCACCATGACTGAACACAGTTCTCATGCTTCCTTCAATTTATGCCTGCCCATGACTTATCAGTGAAAATAGTAATAAGAAATTTGAAATTAGTGTGTCATGACCATTGTTTTTAAGTTATTGCCTAGTGATAGGGAAAAGTTTAAGTTACAGTGTGTATCATCTGAAATCACCATAGGATCATCTCTAATTCCAGTGTCATAAATCCATAAGCTTCCAAGTTATTTCAATCAGGCTTGGTGAGGCTTTATTTTCATAAGAAAATTGTTCACTTACCTTCTAAATTGGATAATTGCAATTCTAACAATCTGCTTCAAACATAAATACCCAATCGCCTATGAAAATGCTATGTTTTGACATTCATTTATTGCTTGTATGCCTATAAGTGTAGTTGAATTAGCTTTTGCATCCTGTTAGCAAACTTGTTTTATATTTACCTTTCTTAATTACAGCAAGAACTAAAATGATGACAAACTGGAATATCTTTCATGATGTTGTAGTGGTTAATGACTATTAAAAAAAATGTGTGGGTAAATCATGGCAAGGAGTGGTTTGGTATATACGTTTATACATTTGTGTAGTGGTGCTGTGTTACAAATCTCATCTGATAATTGATAGCAACCATGTCTGTAACTACCCCCCCCCCCCCACACACACACCATTTCTTGGTGTTTCCAGGGTCCTTAATGTTCATTGAATGTAGGAAGCCTGGAGAACTCTTACCTTGCATTTTGCTCTGTTCATGTTCCTATCATATTGACCTCTTCTAAGAAATGTCAGATGAGCTTTTTACCCAGGTAACCTGTGTCCTGACCACATCTTTGTAAAGCTGAATATTGTTTAAATTCAAGAAATATTATCTCTTAAAAGAATGTAACAGGCTTTCTACATTCTGTTCAGACAGAACTATCTCCTGCTAGTTGCAAAAAGGAACCTTATGCTCTATTGAGCTACTTCTATTAATTCACATTTTGAACCTCTTGACACTAAGCTTTTTCTTACTTCAGACTCCAAATAGATTGCTTTCTCCCTTCTTTCTGTTTTACTATCCACAATAGTCAATGGAAGTGTCACGACTTTGTTTTGACCTGCAAGTCTCTTGACATGAGTGGTTCTATTAGACCACTCTGTCCATCAGACAGGTAGCTGTTATGCATGGAAGAAATGAAAAATAGGCAGATTTTATCAACATTTTAAGAATTATTTCCTCAGGCTTGAATATGGTGTGTCCTCTGTATTGAGTGATGTTTCCTACTACCATAGCCTATTGCTCTCCATTCCTGGGACTTCACTGAGGCCACTCTTATTTATTTTTCACACATAATTGTAGGGACCACTTGCTTCAAGGAGTATGCTCACATCTTTTAATCCTGTTGACCTCCATATTCCCTATAGTTTACATGCAAGAGTATCTCACCACATCATAGCTACTTGTTCTTTGGTCCATATTCTTCTTCTCCAATGTGGTGGCGCATGGTCCCATCAAAAGATGGCTGTTGAGTGAATTAAAAATTAAATAATGATGATTATGATTGATGATCTATATTGAGAATTTTTCAGGTCCTCATTGGCATGGTTAACACTGTTTTTCAAGGCACTATTGTCATTCTCACAAGTATTTGAGAGATGTTTTTGAGAGGCTAAAACCCTTTTATTTGTTTTTTGCTTTTTTGTTTTTCAACCTCACACAGCCAGCCAGTCAGTGCAACAGCCGGGCTTTATATTTAAGTGCACTTGACTCCTAAGCCCAGAATAGGGGCTGTCACTGCTATTAGCACTTTAGAAAACACTTAATTCTCTTACATTTTGTTTCTTTTGTACTTTCTGCATGAACTCTGTATTAATTTCTGGTCAATAATGTACAAATTTAGTTATTGTAATTTTATATATTTCAAAGTATTTGGTAAAAGTCCATTTCCTATGCTCCTCCAGGCTGCCTTCTCCACATCTTTACAATTGTGTAGTGTTGTTTTTGTTTTCGTCTCTGCACAGTATCTTCTTGGAAATATTGTCCATATTATTCTTCTAGGTGAGACTTATTAGAACTTAGCTATCCTCATTCCACTGAAGATTGCACTGATATTTTTATTTGAGATAAAGATAGTGGGGACATGGAGTCATTTATTTGACTTATTTTTAAGATTTAAATAATTTTATCAACACAATGTGAGCAAGAACTTAATAGAAAAAAAAAGGTTTACTCTCCCACTACCCTTTATCTATTTAACTATTTTGATCACTTTTTTGTTGTTGTTGCTAAATTTTTACTTTAAAATAAATAAACATGTATAGAAAGTTGTCAGAGAGCATACAGTGTTCTTAAGAACATTCATTCAGGTTCCTATATGCATTGCATCTGTTTCTTTTCTTCCTCTTTTATGGATTTATTGGGGGGGGCATTATTTGGATTCCTTTTATTGATTTCCAGAAAACCTTTTAAAATGTTTCTTAGTGGCACAAGATATTTTGTCATAAATTTTGAATTATTTTTTAAATTTTTTGATTGACATATTTGCACGTATTTATGAGACATTTTATTCATATTTACATTGTATAGTGATCAGTTCAGGGTAATTAGTATATTTGTTATCTTATACTTCTGTCATTTCTTGATGATGAGTACATTTAACTTCCTCTCTTCTATTTTGAGATATATAATGAATTATTGTTAATTATATTCATCCTGCTGTGCCATACATCTTACATAAATATAGTGTAATAGGAAAACAAGAAAGCTGATATTATTATAAAATATGATCATAGCCCTATGTCATTTTATTGCATGAGAATATTTATGAAACCACCACTACAATATACAGTTGAGATACAGAAGTATTTCATCACTGTAAATTACCGATCCCATTGTGCAATTGATCTGTTGTATGGTAATGTCTGCTTAGCTGTTTAGGAAACTGCCAAGCTATTTTCCATAGTAAATCTGCCATATTGCATTCCCATTAGCAATGATGAGAAATTGACTTTCACCACATTCACATCAGCATTTAGTGGTGTAAGTATTTTAACTTTTAGTCTTCTAATATATGCATAGTGATATCATAGTCTTCCCTTAAGGTACATTTCCCTAATGGGTACTGACATTGGATTTCTTCTTGCATGCTTCCTTGGCACTTATGTATCATCCTCACTAAAAGTTGGATGAAATACTTCTGTATCTCAACTGTATATTGTAGTGGTGGTTTCATAAATATTCTCATGCAATAAAATGACATAGGGCTATGATCATATTTTATAATAATATCAGCTTTCTTGTTTTCCTATTACACTATATTTATGTAAGATGTATGGCACAGCAGGATGAATATAATTAACAATAATTCATTATATATCTCAAAATAGAAGAGAGGAAGTTAAATGTACTCATCATCAAGAAATGACAGAAGTTTCATGTTTTTGCCTATTTTCCAATTGAATGTTTTTACTTAGTTTTGTGAATTTGCTCTAAATTCCTGACTTAAGTCCTTTATCAGATTTGCAATTTGCAAATATTTTCTCCCACTCTATCACTGATTTTTTATCCTCTCTACAGAGAGTTTTATAAATCAAGTAGTTTTAATGAACTCAAATTTATTATTTTTTCTTTATGAGTTGTCCTTTTAATATCATGTTTAAGAACTCTTTACCAAGCCCAAGGTGTAAAAAATTTTCTTCTATATTTTCAAAAAGTTTTGTAGTTTTACACCATAAATTAAATTTGTGGTCTATTTTCTGCTATTTATCTTCTTGCTAGGTACTTAAGCATTGTTTATACCACATTGTAAGTATGCCTCTTTGTAAAAAATGTTGAAGTATTTGCTTTAAGTAATATATAAAATGTGTGTAGAGGTGGGAAGAGGGAATGAGAGGGAGAGGAAGACAGAGAAAATCTTTTCCCCAAATCTTCTAGGGTCAGTATTTTACCAGTTGAAATGTCAAGTGGGAAATTATTCTCCTTTTATATTTCATTGCCCTCCCTCAATTGTAGCATGATTGTCTGCTGTAACAGGCACAGCCAAAGCTGGGAAATTGGAGAGGGGCAATGGAGGATTAAGAGAGAGACACATAAACATTTAGAGAAAAAGCTAGGATCGGTGGGACTCTGATCTCCAGTGAAGAAGCAGTGAGACAGAGTTGGTCCAGCACGTTTATTTTACAGGGTCTCAATAATCAGGAAGTTAGACTACAGAGGCATAGTTCTTTGTGCACTAGAAAGTTACAGGGCTAGATGCATTCTTGTAGCTATTTCACTGTGGCAATGCTGGGAGCTTCCTTTGGCACCCAGGAAGCCCACTGTCCAAAGTTTCTATTAAGTGGGCAGACTTGAAGGTTATAGCACTGGTGAAACTTTGTAGTTATCTTGCTGTATTCAGAATCCTCTATCCCTGGGAGCTGGCATCTGAGGTCTAGGTCAAGAACTGAATGGCTCTGGGGCTAGCACAAAACCCCCTATGGAACAGTGTATCACCATAGCAACTGGGCTATCTCGATCCTCAATTGGCACACTCAAACCAAGAGTATTCCAAGAGGGATATCCCCTCTGTCACAGGACAGTTTGAAACTTATAATTTAGTCCCTGCTCCAGACAATTGTCTTATATATTTTCTGGATATATTTTTGGGAACTACATTAGTCAGTGCTATCATTTTCCCTTTAACCATAAGAGAGAAACTTAAGAAAAGTCTGGATTCTTCACTCCTATTTTTGTTTTCTATCATTCCATCATCCTTTTGATGTTCCAAGATTTTTTTTCTTAACATCTTTTTTCTTTCTGTTTAGAGAACTTCCCAAAGTCATTTTATTATGGCAGGTTGTTGGGCAGAAGTTCTCTTTTGTTTGTGTTTCTCTTCCATTTTCCTTCATCTGAGTATAGTTGTTTTCTTTATTATTGAAAGTTATTTTTGCTAAATATAGATTCTGAGGTGACAGTTCTTTCATCTTAGCATTTACAAATGTTAAGTCACTTCCATTTTGCCTTGATGGTTTCTTAGGAGAAATCTACTGTCATTAGACATTTTTCCCTCTATAGATAAGATGCCATTTCTCTCTATATCTTTTCAAAACATCTTTTTTCTTATTTTTCAAAATATCTTTTTTCTTATTCCTTAATTTCAGAAGTTTAGTATTCTGTGTGTCAGGTATGATTTTATATATGATATATACATATATATGTTACATATATATATTGTTTTGAGATTTGCTTTTCTTGAATTTTAAGCTCATGTCTTGACAATTTTGGAAACTGTTCAAGTTTTGTTTCTTTGAATTCTTTCCAAAACTTCTCTTGTTCCTCCTCCCAGAACTCTTCATGACTTGAATGTTAGATATTCTATAATCGTCCCAGAAGTCCCTAAAGCTCTGTTCTTTTTTTATTATTATTATTCCCAGTCTATGTATTTTTGTTTGCATAATTTTGGTGACTTTCTCTTTACAATTCTTTTGCATGTTCTATTTCTTCACCGACTTCTTTTATTCTCTATTTGTACCAAGTGTGTTAATAATTGCTTATTGAAACAATTTTATGTTATATGATTTAATATTATCAGATACCTCTAACATCTGTATCATCTTAATGTTGGTATCTGATGATTGTCTTTGCTAATTTGTTGAGATTTTCTTGGTATTTTCTGTGTCAAGAGTTCTATTTTATTATTAAATCCTGGATAACCAAGAACTATGTATGAGATTCTGGATCTCATTTAAAGATTATTTTTGTTGGTCTTCTCTGGAACTGCTCTGCTGGGGAAAAGGAAGTCTGATCCCTATCAGATAAGTATTTTTTTTTTTTAAGTTTTCATGTGATTCTTTAATAAAATTTTTATACATTAATCAATGTATTGCCTGCCCTCCCTTGGATGGCAAGGTTTAACAACAAAATGTTGCCCTTGTGAAAGCATTTATGAGGTGCAATGTTAAGTGCCTGATCCTTCTTCCTAAAAAAAAAAAATAACACACCAAAGCCCTCAATTTTAACATGAAAAGAAAAGGAAATGGCAGTTTTTAAACATTTAAGTCATATTTTAAATATTCATTAAAAATCCTTTATGTACTTGTTTTCCTACTTTTGTTTCTTTCTGTAACAATTAAGCTTGCTCTGGTGTCAGTTTTTAAAATAAACTGTAATTCAGAAGATTAGTTTACAATTATTTGTAGTGACTGGGTATTCAAAACCTACCTTCTGTGATGGGGTCTCAATCATGAACCAAACAACAGCTAAGGAAAAGATGTTTTTCCCCTATGACTGCTCCATAATCTTAAGTGACACACTATTTTGCTATGATTTTCTTTGGATTTTTGTTTTGTTCTGTTTTAACCTTCAAATAGTAGTGGAAGTATCCTGGATAGCTATATTCTGGACTTTGGACTTACTCAGTATTCTTAGAATCTTTATTAAATTCTGAAACTCCAATAGCAAATTACTAATCAAATGTTTCATTGTGAAATCTGTGACAGTAAATTCCTGAACCATATTTTTTCTACTGGGACAGGTGACATGGTCACTCTAGAGAGAACCCTGAGCTAGCCTCGAGAAATTGATTTCAAATCTTATTTCCATCACCAACTCCCTGGGGAACATTAAACATTGTCAGATAAGTATTGAAACCCAGATTTTCCATGAACTCTGTTGACAATTGGAGTGCAGGTGGGGATCCTCTTTGATACTGGGAGATAATAAATTCCTGATTTGAACTGTGTCATTTCTGACACATCCTAGCAGAAAAGGGAGGAGTAGCTAATGAGTCTCAGGTGGGGATGGATTCACAGGCATGGACTGTGGTCTTCACTGACACTGAATCAAAGGGAGGGACCTAATTACCACCCAACAAGAATTCAAGTCCTGGCTCACTACTCAATCCCTGACCCATGTCTATGGGGAGTAAGGAGCTGAACAGGTTTTTAGATCAAGCAGAGGGCAAAAATCTAGACTCTACAATAGGGACTAATTGCATCAGATATAGGTTGGGCCATAGGTTTTTCCCTTAAAATTAGGATGAAGTTAAGTGGCTAATTTCTAAAATCTATTTTATGTGTTAAGGATGTTGCTTTTAGCTTAAGGAGCTTAAGGATGTGGCATAGTGTTTACCTAGCATGCATGAGGTAATGGGTTCAATTTTCAGTACTGAAAAAAAAGTTTTTGTTTTACTTTGATACTTCTCTTCTGGTCAGTTTATTCCTTTAGAGAGGAATAGGGTTTTGTTAGGGCCATTTTTATTTTTATTTTCTTTCCTTTTGGATGTGCTCATTAGTATTTCCAGTTTTCTGGCTTTTCCAGCACACCAAGTTTGGAGTAGAAGGAAACCCAGAGAACTCCCCACTGTTATTCCATAGACACTCATATTTCTTTCCAGTCTGCCTTCTTTTCTGGTGTTTTCTGTTACATTTAACAGGTAAGGTAGAGAAAACTATTTCTACTCTATCTTTCCAGAAGCAGATTTTGCTTATTTAGTTTTCATTCTATCTATTGCCAATGTTTTATTCGATTAATTTCTTAGTCACCTGGAGAAAATTTTTGAAAGTTTTTTTTCTTGTTAAATGGAATTTCAAAATCCTTGTATTTCTGACAATGTCCTTCTGGTGCTATTATTCATGTGCTATACATTGAAAGAAAGAAAGAAAGAAAGAAAGAAAGAAAGAAAGAAAGAAAGAAAGAAAGAAAGAAAGAAAGAGAGAGAAAGAAAGGAAGGAAGGAAGAGAGCGATATAGACGCTCATCTAAATTTGTATGTGTAGATTCCTTCGCCCCAAATTGTGTTGATACAATTGCACTATAGCTCTCTGACATTACTAACATGGGAGAAAAGTCCACCTCCAATATAAAAGGTTTTTCATTATGGATTTGGTATGCCTTTGTTTCTCTGTAAGTGCTTACAAGGTTTTTGTGTTGTTTGTCTTTGAAAATTAAGACTTCCTGCACCATAAATGCAATGTTGAATCACTCTCCTGCGTTAATGTTGCTTGGGAGTTTTTAAGCAATTTTGATCTTCAAACTCAAACTTTTCTTCCACACAGAAAGATTAATTTCATTACTTCTTGACAATTTATTTTCTCTTTGCTCTTCCCTCAATCTAGACCTTTTAGGTGCCTTCCTTACTCTCAAAATATATGACTCCTTTTCCTTCCCCAAAGATTTCTAAAAGTTGACATCTAATTTACTCATGTGGCTTTTGACTACATCCGATGTTCTGTAAACTTCCTCCATTACAGTTTTTACATCAGTTATTATATTTTTTCACTTAAGGTAAAACACCTGCTTCTCTGAACAGCTGGCACAAGAATTTCATGAAAAATATTTTACTTGTGGATGAGAAGCTAATGGAATATTCAGGAAATGAAAGCTGACTATTGAATAGTAATTTGTGAAAGAAAGGACATATAGAAAATTGGGGAGGTGATGGAATGCTCTGAGGCATTCAACATGACTACCCTTGTGGGGTTCCACCACATTTTCAGTGTATGGATGTTTAATTAATCAATTTTTAAATTTTTGTTTATTTGTATGATTGAAAATGGGATGACTAAGTGCCATGGTTTATGGTAAAGCCAAATTATTAGGGCTAGAAAGTAATGAAAGGGATGGGGAAGGTAAGAAGGATGTAATTCGCCAGGTATTGACACAGCTGATTAGGAAACCACTGGACTTTCAGAAGATGTGGAAGTCAGAGGGGAGTGCAAAGAGCACAGAAAGGATTCAAAGAATTCAATTTTACATAGATTTTAAAGTCAGAGATGCAACAACATAGAGGATAATGGCATATAAAGGCCCAGGGAGAGGATCGCCATTTATAAGCCACAGGGGGCCTCCAAAGAAATAATTCCCCCAACACCTTGATCTTGAACTTTGAGTGTCCAGATTTCTAGGAAAATAATTTTCTGTTGTTTAAGCAACACGCTTTCTTCCCCTAACACCAGGGATGACTGTATGAAGATGTGAGTGACTTCTTTCCTGAGTCAGTTTTTCCTTCCCTATAGTTGCCTGCCTTCCTTAGGGTCCCAACCCTGAGTCATCACTCAGTCATCTGGTGACCTTTCCCAGGGCTATTGTTGAATCAAGATTTGCATTTCCTTGGAACTTCCCTATCTTTGAACCCAGACATTCTGAAACAAGATCTATTTGAATCTGTTCTGCATATTTATGAGGTCAACTGTTGTCTTGAATTTGATGAATGATGGGTTTGTTAGCCTTTCATTGGATCCAGTTTTTTCTGTATTATATTTTGCCTAAAGTCCTCAAGTTTCTTGCAAGCGTATGGGAATATTGATGGTTCTTTGCAAGTGTATGGGAATATTGATGTTATTTAAATTTTGTTTTAAATTAACATAATTATGCCTCTGAGCCCCCATTCAATAGGCTGGCAGAAAATTCAATCTCAGAAATTCTCATCCTCTAACAACCATTACCCACACAAATACCATCATCCTTAGGAAGACAAATATCTGGGGCTTTATTTAATGCAATCACAAGAAAGAATTTGCTAACAAGATACCAAGTAAGTGAAGCCCAGAATCTCATGTGGACATTAGCAGTGAAAGAATTCAGTGGGTGAGTGCAAGGGCAATGGAATCAAATATATCTGAGTCGAATAATATCTCTGCTATTCGGTATGTGGCCTTGATATATCCTATCACCTGTCTTTGCCTCAGTTTTTTCCACTGGCACAGTGTAAACCCTAGTTCTTAATATCTAAAGATTTTTGTAAGGATTTAGAAAATAAACACAGGGGAGGTTTACAGAGTACTTCGTTGCACACAGCTAGCTCTAGAAAGTAGTTAATAATATGCCCCTGGGGTCTTCCCTGCTTCCTGGAGTGGGTTCTGAGGACAGATTTATTAGTTCCCTTCTGGATCTCAGTCTCCTTTCCATATAAGACTTCTTAATTCTCCTTTCTTCTCCATTTCCCTGGAACTCCTAGGAATCCATTTTTCTGAGCTTCAAATTTCACCAAAGAGAGGAAGAGCATTTAGCTGCTTCTAGTTTTTCAAAATCTGCAACATAAAAGCTAAAAGACCAAATACTCTCTGGAGCTGGTAAAGTGTAAACACTTAAGGATAATATGAATATTTTATTTTTCTCTGCTTCACACAATCTATGACTTTATTTTAGAGGTAATATTGGAGAAGAGAAATTAAATCCTTATACTTATGCCTTCACCTTTCTGAAAAGCTTTCATTTTTTAAATCTAATTTTTTTGCAGCTGCAGTACTAGAAAATTTATGTATTCTCCTAAATTCCATAAAAATTTCTTTTACTAGTTATGTATTACTATAAAGTTCATAAAATTATAATAATACAGAACTGACAAGAGGGCATGATCCCTTTTGTCTGTTACCAATGAAGAAAATACACAAAGTACGCAATTTACTCATTTGAAGCAAAACAGCATACATTAAGCTTTTCACCCTGGATTTATTAATTCACTGTTAAATATCTATGATTTCATATTATTTCTGAATTTTTAGGAATAATATTCACAGATTTTCATGAAATTGAACCTCCTAACTTACTTTAGATTGTCAGGCTCACATTAATTTTCTATGAAATTCTTAGCATAGAAATTAATCATTTTTATTCTAGTGGGATAGGGATTTACAATTATTATTTGGTTTCATTATTTTCTTTCCACATTTTACATAAAATATATAAACGTGTACTGTTTTATGTCCATATTTTGATTTGCAAGTGAATGTATATCCTTTATACACATATATTTACATACACACAATTACTTTGTGTTCATATTTCATTCTGAGAATAAATGCATATGTATATATTGATATATTAATTAAAAGAACAGAATCAGTTAATGTACCTATAAATGCATTCACAAATATATATTTATTGACATATCATAATATATACAATATTTCAGAATTTTTTTTGCTTAATACTTTAAGTTCACAAAAAAATTGAGCAGAAAGTAATAGAGAACCACATGTTTTCCTTGTCCCAATACATGTACAACCTCCCTATTTTCAAACACCTCCCCACCAGTGTGATAAATTTGCTAGAATTGATGACTCTACACTCACTCATCATTATTAAAGTTCATAATTTACATTCAGATTCACTCCTGGTCTTATAATCCGTGAGGTCTGACTAATTTAAAATGACATGTATCCACCAGTACACTGTCAGCAATGTTGCTGCTCAGGAAATTCTCTGTGCTCTACTTTTATCCCCCTCCTTTTCCTAAAACTTGTAACAACCACTGATCATTTTGCTATCTTCATAGTTTTGCCTTTTCCAAAATGTCAAATAGTTGGAATGACACAGTATGTAAACTTTTCAGACTGATTTCCTGTAGATGATAATATACATGTTAGTTTCCTCTGTGTCTTTTCAGGACTTGATAACACTTCATTTTGCATGAAATAATATTCCACTGTATGGATATGCCAGTTTCACTTGAAGAACACCCTAAGTTGCTTCCAAGTTTTGTCAGATTCAAATAAAGCTGTTAAAGCCTTTTTGTGCAGGTTTTTTTTTGTGTGTATGTAATTTCAACTCCTGTGGGTAAATATCAAGGAGGATAAATACTATGATGTATGGTTTGGTTCATTCTTGTAAGTAACAGCCAGATCCTCCAGCAATGAGAGAGTTCTTGTTGCTGTACAATCCTTCTAGAATTTGGTAATATCAATTGTCCCAATTTGGGCCATTGCAATTAGAGTTGCTTTAATTTTTTGTTTTTCTGATAGCACAAGATTTGGAGCACATTTCCATATGCTTATTTGACATCTGAATATAGTTTTGTTGTTTCTGTTGCTGTTACAGCGTCTCTTAAGATCTGTGGCCCAATTTGCAATAGTTTTCTTATTGTTGAGTTCTAAAAGTTCTTTGTATTTCAGACATGTCCTTTGCATGTCTTTTCTCCCAGTGTTTTCGTCTGTCTTTGTTCTCTTGATAGTGTCCTTGGCAAAACAAGAATATTTAATTTCTATTAATTTCAGCCTATCAAATATTTCTCATGTAGGTCATGACTATAGTGTTGTATCTCGTGTTGTTATTAAAGCCTTGGTCATTTGAATTTTCTCCTGTTATCCTCTTAAAGTAATATGTTTTTCTTTTATATAAATCTGTGATTCATTCTGCATTCAGTTTTCTAAAAAGCATAAGGTCTGTGTCTAGATTCATTCTTTTGCATACGAATATCCATTTGTTCCAACACCATTTTTTGGAAAGACTGCATTTTCCTTTGTATCATCTTAGCTCTTTTTTTTTTTTTTTTCACAACAGTTGATTATACTTATGTGGACCTATTACAAAGCTCTCTTTTCCATGTCCCTGATCTTTCTGTCTATTCTTTCAGTGCCATATTGTCCCTATTACCATTGTAACTTCATAATAAATCTTGAAATTGAGTATAGTGTCACTTTTCCAATTTTGTCCTTCTCCTTCAACATTATTTTGGTTATTCTGGTCTTTTGACTCTTCAGAAGTTTGTAAGCATCTGTTTCTTGATCTCCAAAAGGTAACTTTCTGAAATTTTGGTCAGGATGGCATTGAATATATAGATCAAATTAAGAAAACTGATAATTTGATAATACTGAGTTGGTCTTCTCGTCCATAATCATGGAATATTTCCCTATTTCTTTGATTCCTGTATTAATCCAGGGATTTCTGTATTTTCATCAGAGTTTTGTAGTTTTTCTCATATCTTGTACCTATTTCATTAGATATATAACTATTTTATTGATTTAGAGTATACTGTTTTTGTGTAAATATTATAATTTTAAAATGAATATATATGCACCTCATATGCATTTATCCATTACTTTTGTCTGTATTTATTTTGCAAATTAATGTACATAAGTTCATATAATAGTTCTAAAATTAAGTAAAAACTAATTATATTGTATATTAATACACTTAATTAATATTATTTAGCATACAATTGAGCATTGTTAATTGAAATAATGTCATATTATTACAATGACCAATTGCTTTTATAAATTAGTACATATACTACATGTAAAAGCACCATTTCAAAATATTAATTAACCTTTATTTCTGTGGACCTTTTCATATCACAGATGTAATCCTAATATATTTTCTTTAATGTTCCTCAAACAAATTACTGTAAGAAGATCTGATTGTGACATTTTTGTGTTGCTCAAAATTTTCTCTCCAACCTCTTACCCACAAAATGTTGTCAGAATAACAAAAGCAAAAAGAGATGTGTTGAGTAACTAGGTTTCAAAAAATAACAATCCTCTTAGAATTCTTATGTGGTTTGTCACTTTCAGGCTCACTGTCTTCAAAACAGTGATGGATTTGGCAAAGTAGTTGCAAGTGTTATGTATAAAGAACAAAAAGGCCTATTAATCCTACAGTACTAAGAGACATCATTGCTAGCAACTAGAATATAGGAGAAGTTTTTCATGTACATAAATAATTTATTTGTATATTGGTGTGGTTTTGTGACCATTTAATTCCATATACCAAGTTTTAAGTAAATAGAAATTGCACTTACACAATTTGGTAGATTGAATATTTTTCAATCCTTGTAAAGTTATGTATTTGTTTTTATTTCACATTATTCATATTTCATTCATTTGAAAAGGTTGCTGTATTGTCAAGTGGTGGTTATTATGCTATTGAAAACAACCTATTATACATTTCTGTACATTGTTAAATGTGATGCTAAATGACACTAATCAATACAATTAAAAAACAAAGCACTTCCATGGAGTAAAAAATGCATAGATCCACAATGAAGGTGTGATTTTAAAAATTGTTAAAATATAGTAATTTGTGAAGGTACACATAAAAGATCACACATTGTAATTGTTTTTATATGCACTGGCATATTTTCTTCTGAGAATGGTCTTATAAATTCACTCAGAAGTGTCATAATTTTATTGTTAAAAAAAATGAAAGCAGTGATGATAATGTCCTTATCTATGAGAAGTATTATACCCATTATCAGTTGATCTTCATATCTACATGGTGAGGTAGGCATGGAATTTCAAATTTTTCAAGGTGGGAAAAATCAAAGATGATAATGCCTAGAGGTGCTTTGTTCAGTAAAAACAGTAGAACTGTCTGCAATGATGGAAATATTCAATATTTCTTCTGTACAATTCAATAGTCACTTGTGGCTCTTGAGTACTTAATATATGTTTAATGTGACTGAGGAATTAAATATTCATTTTGATTATAATTGCAATGCTAATATTCACATATTCCATTTATGAGCAATGTAGATGCACAGCATAGCTTATTTATACAATGATCCACTTATTTACCTTTATAGTGTGTATACATGGAGAAATCTTGCCAGAATTAGACCTGTGCCTCCAAAAGTTTGCTATCAAACTGATTTCACTACGAAGCCAGTGAAACTCCTTGACCAATTCCAAATTTATGGAGGAGCAGAGATTAGAAAGCACATTGAGATGGAGATGTCCTCTAATTGCTTAGTAATTAGATAGTAGAATATAAAGTGTTGATCAACCACAGAATCTAGTGAAATAAATTATTTTGTCACTTGTAAATGTTTATATCTAGAATCGCACACAGTTTGAACTAAAGGAAACTTTGCCTAATCAACAGTAAAGTTGGCTATTTAAACCAGGACTGGAAAAACAAAGAGAAGATAAATAAAGCAGTTAAGGATTTACAGAGTATTTAGTGGCATTTAAAATTAATGGACCTGCCTGATCATGTTATATGGTGGACCAGTGTAGATTCCTGGTAATCAGCAAGGAATGGATTTTTCTCTTGTAAGATTTCAGAAATATAATTCATGTAGTCCAAATATCACTTCACAGCTGCAGACTTCACTCTGAACTGGAGAAGGAATAACCAGGTGAAATTATCACTGCCAATGATTGAGGAGGTTGTTTCAGTCCTTTCCATTCTTGTCCATTCCACAATCTCAAAAACAAAACACACATGCTATAAGTAGACAGAAAAAAACACCTCTCTATTTTCATAAATTGAATTGAGAGCTAGATTTGGAAAATTGAGAGAGTTTGCCGTAAAGAAGAGAAAGTGCAGGCTGTTTCAGGTTGACTTGAGAAGCTATTGCAATAGTGTGTTAAAAATAAATTCAAGTTTTTTTTTTCTCAGAAAATATAATTCTGAGCATCAGTAATTTATTACTTCACTTAGGAATACACTTAGAAATACATTTAGGGTGTCATTTGTGTTTCTCTGTGCCTTTGGAGATGACTTCTACCTTTTATCTTTTTCTTAATGCTCATGAATGGTATGAATCTACATCATGCACAACCATAGAAGTGAAAAGTTGCACCCCATTTGTGTACAATGAATCAAAGTGAAGCTTGTAAAAAAATTTTTTAAATAAATAAATAAATAAATAAATAAATAACTTTTTTCCTATCTTGCTCAGTAGCTTTTGTCATGTATTGATTACCTATTTGGGGATAAGAAAATACCATGAAATGCAATGATTTATAAGGCCATTGTCTCACTTGAAGGTGTGTCTGAATCTGAGCTTGACTTGCCTGGGTCCTCTGGGTCTCAGGGTCTCTCATAAGACTTCAGCTAGGTTGTTGGCCAGGGCATCCCATCAAGGCTGTGCTGAGAACGGGTCCCCGTCCAAGGTTACTCATGTGCACGTTGGCAGGATTTGTTTCTTAATGGGCTGTGGACTGATGGCCTTAATTTCTTAATTGATTGCTAGCCAGAGGCTTCACTCATTTTTTTTTTTTTTTCTGGTAGCTTCTTCATAGGTTAATTAAAAACATCATTGTGCCTTGCTTCAGCCAAGTAAGGGGTGGGTGGTGCTTGTGATGGAGACTGTAAAAAAGGGAATGACCATAAAAGGAAAGTATCGCTATTTTCTTACCTAATCTTAAAAATGACATCCCATCCTCTTTGCCACATTAAATTAATTATGAGCTTAAGGACTGTTAGGTTTAACGCACATTTGAAAGGAGAGGATGGAATTAGGACATGCAAGTCAGGATGAACCCACTTCGGAGCAGTCTCTAAAGTCGCCTATCATAACCTCTGTTTTTAGGTATCTATCAATGTCAAACATTTTTTCCTTTTTGGATACAAATTTTCTTTAAAACACCTAGACGTAAGTATCTATTATTGATGATAAACACCTTAGAACACCATTAAACAAAACTGAAAAGTAATACAAACACATTATTTCAAGGGGTACAATTTTAATTGTCCCTTTTTAAAAATAAATGTTTAATTTGTTAAAATACACATAACATAAAAATTTACCCATTTAACTGTTTTTAAGTTTGCAGTTGAGTACACTCAACCTTCAGAAACTCATTAATGTTCTGGGCTGAACTCTTACTCACTAAGGGCACTTTCTGTCTTTCCTCTCTCAGGCTCTGCAATAAGTTGCCCAATGTAGGCAAACCATTTCAAATTGAGCCTGGGGATGCTCTTTGATTTCAGGCTACTTGTGGCTCTCTGGTTTTTAGCATTCTGGGCTGAAAAATAAGTTATAATTTTGGCCATTTCTCTGATTTCTTTTTCCTGTTTGTTTGAGAGTTTGGTCTTTTTATGAATCTTACATGGAAGCAGACTCCAGCATCTGTGCTATACCACCTACCACCACTAACAGTGAAAGATTTTTTAGGGTATATTCATCCACTGTACAACTGAAATTGAGAACCCCAGAAACTCAAGCAGCATGTGTGGCCCCTAATGTGTAATTTTCAACCTTGGATGCTAAGAAGAATCACTTTGGGACATTTTAAAAAATATCTATGTCCAAGTTCCATCCTACAGAGATTATTAATTAATTAGTCTGAACAGAGCCCTAGGCATGGGTATTTTTAAAAACTCCACCCAGGTGATTCTAATGTACATTCAATATGAAGAATTTCTGCTCCAATCATTCCAAATGGTCCAATAAATCTGAGCAATGTGTAGAATAACAAATTTCAGCGTGAACCATGATATTTTTAAATGTATCATAATCATAAATTTATTTGAAGATTTTTTTTAAATCCTACCTCCTAAAATGAAACCAACCAAGACCACATTTTTTATACTTGTAGACCCATATTCTACCAGAGGCCACATCTGAACAGTAGTCACAGATTATTTGAAATCATTGCAGTGATTTGGTTTTGTGAACTGAGGAGAGAAAGTATCTTTTCTGAAATGTTAAATCAGCCCCCTTAGGCTTTTCTCTTTTCATGGTTGAGTAGGCTATCAATGTAGATTCCTTTGAATGGACTGTACAGCACATTAGGAACAAGGAGGGTGGGCAGCACAACAAGGACATATATCTCTTGTCTGACCTGATTCTCATGACCTGATTCGATTCTACTATAATGATAGATACATCCTATACTATATACCTGGACATATACTCAAAATGAAATTGAATTATATGTGAATTTGCTATTGAATAAAAACATTAAATTTCTACAGTAAAACTGTAAGGACAAAAAACTTGAAATACAGAAATTCTGAAGTAGAAAATTAAAAGCTGGACTGGGGATATAGCTCAGTTGGTAGAGTGCTTGTCTCGTATGTACATGCCCCTGTGTTCAGTCCTCTACACACGCACGTGCATACGTGCACACACACACACACACACACACACAGAAAATTAATCACCAACATAACAATATAAACTAAAATTTCCTTGAAAACTTTGAACAAAAGAATAATCTGAAGAGAAGCAAACTTTTGAATTAAGTATTTTAAATGGCAGTTTAATAAACATAAGAACTCAGAAAATATGGTTTCATTCAGGATAGGTTTAAATTATTAGCTTGCAGTACAAAAAAGTTAAATAACTAGAGTCATGTGTTCGCATGATGCTCTACACTATCATAAATGATTAATTTGTTCATAGGTTTACATCAACATTATTTAGTCTCTTCTTTTCACATTGTAAGCTCTACAAGGGAACTAAAAGTGTTCCTGCAATATAATGGCTCTCAATAATTATTCATTATTGAGGAGTAAATGAGTGCTTAAATTAATTTGTTCTCTGTATATGAGTTGACAAACTTCTGTAAGAGGACAGATAACAATTAGTTTAAGCTTTACAGGTCACATTAGATTAGTGCATATTCTTACTTATAAATTATAATACAAAATACAGGTTAATATATAAAATATATTATATTATACTTTAAACATTAAAAATGTGTAAAACCATTCATAGCAGAAGGGCTATACAAAAACCCGGCCATGGAGCAGATTTAGCCCCAAAGAGTAGTTTGCTGTTCCCTGATCTATACAGAAAGTGGATCTTAATTTGATTTCTAAGGTTCCTTCTAGTAACATTGCACATCAGGCCTGCATGCACGCACATGTTCACACACGTTTGGTAGGCTTATCTATTAGCCTTTAAAAAAATTTTAAAAAGACTATGTTAAGAGTTGCCAGATAAAATTCAGGAATCCCAGTTAAATCTTTACTTTCAGCAAAAATAAAAAATTTTAAAGAATAATCATGTGTCCTCAATATTTAAAACAGAAACAGAAAATTATTTATCATTTATCTAAAATTCATATTTAAGTGGACATTGTATTTTTTTTTTTTTTGCTAAACCTGGCAGTTCTACCTGTATTAGTTAGAAAACCTGTGGGTAATACTGGCAAAAATAACCATTTTAGAATAAAAATTATTTTGTCTATATTTTCAAAAACATTTGTACTACAATTCCTTATTACTAAAGATATAACAGTTTCTTTAAATTTAAAAGTATATTAAAGATAAAACTTGTTATTCTGTGGCTACCTCAATCATGCTGTGCATTCAGTTAATATTATCACATTTAATATGCATAAAACCCTCGGTGTGGATGAGTAAACTAAGAATCAGAGAATTAAAAACTAAACATCAATAAAAGTTTTAGGGAACAATGTCAAACATCTTATAATTATCAAGTGATGGAATTGCTATATTCTTCTCAATCCTTTCTCATGTTGAAATTATATCAAGACCCTGTTCAACTGCCAATTATGCAGTCCAGCTTTATGTTGCTGCCTTTTGCCATCCTGTGGAACGTTCTTATATCATTTTCTATGTTTTTTCCTCTGATGATGCTTACTAATTTATATAGTGTTTTTGAAGAGAATAGTAGTGTCTTAATTATATGTACATGATCTATGTCCAACAATATTAGGCAGAGTCTCATAGTTACAAGAACTTAAAAGTATATTTGGTGAATAATTTATTAGCTTTGAATAATTAATAATTAGTGATGTGGTTGTTTAGTATATGCCTTAAATGTATGCAAAGAATGTGACACTTAAAATCTTCTATTTTGAAACTAAAGTTAACTGTAAGGGACAGAAAACTCCAAGAGGAATATGTTTTAGGGGGTCAGTAAATGGAGTTCTAGGTCCTAAAAAATTAGAGATAGTATAAGAATAACATAACCTTTTTCTCCTGCACTGTACTTTTTCCCTGAGGAAAGACAGAGACAGACAGTAAGCAATGACATATGTAACGTGCTATGGTAAATTCAGTGAAGAAATGTAAAAGTGAGATGAGTACCTATTAAGATATTGTAGAGGAGGTGATATTTTTGATGAAATGTTTTTAAAATGGCAACTGTGATAAGGTGATCTGTGATCAGAAATTTTTGAAAAAAAAGGTGAGAGAGCAAGCCACTCAGTTATTTATGACACTTACATTCCAGGGAGAGGAACATCGGGTAGCAGAACCATGAGGGGCATGTGTTCTCAGGCTGTCATCGGAGGCCCGCAGAGCTGGAAAGTGAGGGTCGGATTCTGGATATATTTGAGGAAAATCGTCAACATAATTTACTGGTGGTCTGAATGGGAGATATTAGAGAAAGCGAGGGACAAAAATGGTGCCAAATTAGTATTTTCCAGAAAACTGTAGTCTGCCATTTAATGATGTTGGGAAAGAGAGTGGTTAGAGCTGTACAAATTTGAACTTATTAAACTTGCAGGTCTAATTAGTGACCTAAGTGATGATTTCCTTATAGATCAAGGAAGGTTAAAATTTATTTGCTTAATACTCTTTTACAAAGTTGAAAAAATACTATGAATAAAAAAATTTGAATAAAATCTATGAGTTAGGAATTTGAGGTTGGAAATGCAAAAGTGGCTGCTCATTGATTACAGGTGATACCTGAAGTCATGAAACAAGGTGTGGTTGTCTGGGGAATGAGTACAGAGGACTATAGAATAGATCCAGGAGCTAAGACGTTTTAACTTTACAATTTATGAATTCAAGTACAATATAACAACAAATGATCAGAAGGAATCACTAGTAAGATAGAAAAACAGTCCAGTGTGTGGTATTCTGGAAACCAATTAAGAAACGCTTTCAAAGGATGGAGAAGACCTAGTCTATGCTGTCAAATGCTCCTTCTAGGACAAATGACTTAATGATAGGGAAATAATCACTAGATTTGGAAACATGGAAGAGATAACGGGAAGTTACTGATTTTCATTAAAAAAGGGAAAGGTGTTGGAATCTCAAAGGTCCTACCCTCTAGTCCTTTTTGTTCACTGAGAGGAGAAGTAACAGCTGGGTAGAACCCTTGAAACACACTTATCTTCAGGTAATCCCAGGACACAAGTGGAAGTGGATATCAGATACCAAGTGAATGTGACTCCTACCTTCCAGAGTTTTATATTGTTTTAAGAAAGTAATGGCTCTTTTCCTGATAAGAACAAGGACAGGACACAATAGGAACACACTGTGACAGAAACTTGGCTGCAGTCCAGTCCTGCTAATTCATCGTTAATGGTTGGTTGAAGCACCAGCACTTTCCCTAGGGTGATCAGTGGGCGAGAGTCTAAGCCTTGAGCTTGTAGCTGTGGGATGTAGAGAGCTGACAACAAGGCTCCCTGCATGCAGACGGATACACAGCTGGAGGAACATCAGACCCTCCTCTGATACAATCCAGTGGCTGAATCTCAGCTTTGGGCATGATTAGGATTGAATGAGCTATTCACCCAGCTTTATCAAGATTTCATGGATCTTGTCATAAGACCCGGACCTTTTCTGAGAGGTCAGTCTACAAGAGATCAGTGAAGAACAAGAAGGTTAACTCTTCTCTCAAGGTGGAACAAAGCCAGAATAAAATGGGTTCAAGAGAACAGGGGAGGGTAGGAAGTAGAATTAAAGAGTATAAATCACACTGAAGTAAACACTAAATTATTATGTGGAATGTAATAAAGTTTGTTGGAAAGATCATGAATTTGGACAGCACCTACTGTAATTGAAATGTTAGATCTGTGTGGAACTTCAAAAAAAATCCCTTTAATTCTCAGTTTCTTCAATGTTTCTCTGCCCAGGCTTGTATTGTGATATAGGAAATTATTATTGCATGTCCTGTTTCAAAACCAAGTTAATGCTAGCTTTAATAATGTTTTTGTACCCCTTGTATTTTATTTTATTTTCCCAAAAATATCCTACATGATATGTTTTTGATGTATCTGTTAGAATTTAAATGGTAGCAACAAGAAGAAACAGAATAGTCATATCTCATTTTATGAGAAGAAAATAATAATGTTGGCATATGCTAGGCAAAAATTGAAAAAATGTAACTATACTTTAAAGACTACAAAATATGCTCCTTTAAACAATTTTTGTCATAAAGTAATAACTTTTTCACAGACAACCTCTATTAGGTAATAATTATTGCCCAACAGTTGTTGGCATAATTCATAAACCTAACTGTGAAAATTAGATATCAGACTACATGATACGAACCCTATTCAAATGTTGTGAAATAAGAAGGAAGCCAAAATCAGTGAGGAAACAGCAGTTACAAACCCTACTATGTGCTAGGCCCTCCTAGATTGGTTCAATCAAGGAACTGATCCAGAAATGCTTATAATTAAATTGACCTAACTTTGTCATTGCACAACTATGTCTTTCTGATATTGGAGAGAAACAAGGACTTCATTGCTAATATAATAATCATAATTGCTTTTACTTATATATTTTTTGTTCCTTTGTTTTCTCATGTTTTTTTCTCCTGCTCAGTGACTCTTTGGCCTCCTAGAGTCAATTTTGTAGAGATTACACTGAATCATTCATTAAATTGTGTTTTTAAACTTTGAAAATATGCTCATTAGTGCTGAATTTATTTCACTCCATACAACCCATTGTCAGTAATATTAAAATAAAATCAACACTGAGTGTGAGCTATGACAATTTGGAAAGTCATAATAGTGCAATTTTCTTTCCTTTTGTTTCTTGGAAGCAGTATGTTAAATTCTTAAAGTAGATTGTTGTTAACATTCTCAAAAAAAGGGTTAAGGGCAGAAAAATGATGGAAGCTCTACTCCTGCATAATGGAGCAACAACTGGCTTTGAGAAATTGAAGACCAGATAGTGGTGGTATTAACCAAATTTCACTGGGCCCCTAGCTACGAATGGGATAACTATTATTGGAGAACACATTTCATTAACTTTCCATCTAGCAGAATATAAGGAAATACATTGAATAAAACCTGTAAGACAAGAAAAAATGTATTGAATATTGAAATGGAGGACTTAATTTATATCTTACAGGTGATATGTATGCATACTGCCTAAAACCATCATCTATCTAAACTCACTTAATTATTAGTACATCCCCCTCTTGTTTCAGTGCAAACCATTCTATTTCCAGAAAATAGTGCTCAACTGTTTTCTTTTTTTAGGAACTTAAATTATGTCCAAGAGAGGTTTACAGGATATACATTCGCTTTGAGCAGTAAATCCAACACTTAAAAACAAGAATTTAAGTTTTAAGCGCAATATAATTTATTTATTCAATTTACTCAGGGTAGGAAAGTGAAAGAATTTTTTGGCATATGTGGATTACTACCACTTTCAAAACATTTTAAAAGAAATGTATAGATGAATCAGAGTTGTTTTTTTAATTTTGTTCTTAAATCAGTTTTCAATTTTTTTCAGTTTTCTAAAAAATAGAAATGTTTAAAAAATAATAGTAATTATAAAATTTATAGCTATAAATTTTATGAAATAAATATTTAAAATATTAAATAAAATGTGTATACTTTTTTATTCTTTGTTTTTACTCCCATGCAGTAAGAATGAATTGCTTATCAGATATAATTGCTACTTACTATTCATTTCCAAACATAGCTGTTTGATGTCATTTCTGTGTACAAATAAGAATATCTATCATGTTTTCCCTCTAAAATATTATATTTGCATATGCTAATTTGTACCAAAAGCAAAGATAAAATTGCTAGGCAATTCAAAGCAGTTTTCGTGTACATTTTAATTTTAATTTTGGATAAATTTAATCTATTTAAGGGCATGGCTATGTCGTGCACTTCATGTGTATTCACCATAACACATACAGGCCTCATTGAATGGAAAATACTTATTTTCCTATAATGCATAATTAAAATGTGTACATGCATTATTAATTAACCCAATGAGAATTAATGAAGAATCATGAGACTAACACCATCTCAAAGACTGTAAGTTTCCATTATTTACCTAACAAGTTACTCAATAAATACTTGTTAAGGAAGAGAAACAAGAGAAAATGACTTACTATATAGATTTAGAATGTGGTGCACACCATAGACACTTGGGAAATATTAACTGCTGTTACTGTCATTGAAATGACTTCCCAGAAATCACACAGTCTCTCAAATCCTGGTGTTCTTTTCTGCAAAATTACACATTCCATCATGTCCTCATCCTGAGATGAATACATGTCAGGGTAGTGTTCACAGTATTAATGGTGTTCCCAGCACTATCATAGAGATGAGAAATCCTCGTCTCTTCTCAGAATTTCTCAGTACTGTGAACAAGAGCAGGGGATACTGTTAACCATCTGTACCCACTTGCTAAACATGTTCCCTTTTTTTTTCTCTGTGGACTTACTGAATGTGAGGAATTTTGATTTATAAGTTAAATGACTTGAGGATTTCTGGTATTTTTCGTTTTAGTGATTCAACAGAACATGCTCCTTGGTCAATAATCCAGATGGTGACCCGTATAAATTCCTTATATAGTTTGCAAAGTAGATGCAAACAGAAACTGATGGTGCAAACCTTGTTTCTCTGTGGTTCTCCAGTTGTTTCTTATCTTGAAATTGGGTCTTCCAAAGCCACACATACGGATGAATATACAGCTGGAACTTTTACCCATCCAAGGAATTCTACAATGGGTCAGGCTAAAGATTGTAGGATTGCTATTGATAATCTTTCAATAAGAAGGAATAGATAAAAAGATGCAGCTAAGGCCAAGAAGAGTTTATGGTTAATAAATAATTTGGTTTGGGACTGTAGCACAGTGATAGGGCGCTTGCCTGGCATGTGTAAGGCCCTGGGTTGCACCCCCAACACTGCAAAAACTTATGCAAGACACTTTTTATATTTGTACTTTCTGGACCTCCTGCTAGGCGGTTTTGGAAGCATCGGAGACATGTCTCATGTGGTTCACATTTGATGGACCTAACCTAATTGGTGAATTCATTCACTGATATGGATTTACTGGACAGAAACAGTAGGTGGTAGGGTGTGGCTGGAGGAAGTAGGGCACTGAAGGTATGCTTTGGGGGTTTTATTTTGCCCTTGATAAGAAGGGCTCTTTCTTTCTCTCTGCTTCCTGGTTGCTGTGTCCTGAGCTGCTTTCCTCTGCCAAGCCCTTTTGACATGATGTTCTGCCTCACCTCGGGCCCAGAGCCATAAAGTTGGTCAACCATGGATTGAACTTCTGAAATTGTGAGCCAAAATAAATGTTTCCTTCTTTAAAAAAAATAAAAATAAAAAAGAAGGAATCGATTTAACTATGGTTAGTTATTTATCAAGAAGTCTGTAATAAAAATATGATCTTAACATCATTCACAGTCACTTTAATATTGTTCTTCTCTGGAACTCTAGTGAATGCCCAGAATATATCATGACATGTTTTATTTGTTTAAACAGTTCTGCAAAATTCACCTTAACTAAACTTACTTCAGATGTTGCTCATGTGAAGCTGGGAGTGCAGAATTGAATGCCTAGGGGATGATATCTAGAAGAAATATTTGATAATACCACTAAAGGAGGATTATGGATCCTGTACCTTCAAATATTTAAAAAAAAATCTCCAAGTTGTTTTCAAAACTTTTGGAAACTGTTTGCCTTTCATTAAGGATGAACCTTAAAATCATTCACAATACCATAGGATGAATGCTGGAAAAAAGTTTTAAATTCCTTATAGGAAACACAGAGTGGAGATGTATCACATTAGAAAATATTTAATTTCTGGATAAGATACAGATACCATTTTCTCTACTTTTCTTGATCCTTTCTTACATAAAACTCACACTGAAGATAAAAGATCTGAAATAAAATATGTTACAAGTGTCCAAAATAACTCAATTCTGAGCAATAGCTTTCAGGTAAAATAGAGATCAATTTTATTTAATGAATATTATTGAAACCTTTCCTGTGTTACATGCTGCACAATGACTATAGTTGTCAACAAAGCAGGCACAGTCTTTTAATATAATGACAATTGCACCCTATTTATTTGGGAATTGAGGTATGTAAGATTTGTATGTTCCATTTCCTCAGGAACAATCAAGGATACAGCAGGCTACTACGAGAAAAATGAAATTGGTGCAGACAATGCTAAGGAAATTAATTTTAGTTATGGTAGACAGAAAGACTTATGATTTATCTGCAATTGAGATACAAGCACTTAGGAAAGAAAGAAACAATGTCAAAATAGAAGTGATGGGACATGGAGTCAAGAACAGCAGAATACCAAAAGGAACAAAGGCAATATGACTCAAAACCAATCATGTTTTCCTCTGCACTTCCAGCCACCGCGCAAGTGAGGAATAATCTGAACCCAATTCTAGGAACACAGTGTATCTTATTGGCAAATTTTCTTCAAGTTAAATCCTAAGTAAATACATGCAGTTCATTCTGTGACATAGCTCAAGTCATCCCCCACTTATGTAATTATATTAATGAGTAGTAAAAGAAGTTAGTTAGGCAAAATCCTTTATTTATATCTTCAATTGTGGTGTCTAGAATGAGAAGAGTAGGTTAACAGGACTCTAGAGAAGAATAAAATGATTGGCATCAA
Source organism: Glaucomys volans (assembly GCA_020662805.1). Classification (NCBI taxonomy): domain Eukaryota; kingdom Metazoa; phylum Chordata; class Mammalia; order Rodentia; family Sciuridae; genus Glaucomys; species Glaucomys volans. Next base: position 957,471 of record JAJEJO010049595.1, read on the forward strand.
TTTTATGCATCAAAGTCACCAGAAGAATGCTTAAGGAGAGAGAAATTAATGCCTGGATACGAGTCCTGAAAGTTCCCTGAAATCCTGATTCAATGGGCTAAGATGAGCCTTTTCAGTTTCTCAAAATCTAAGTGATCAGGCTGCATATCTAAATTTGAAAATCTCAGAAATGTCTTAAAAGTCTTATTTTAAGAATAAGCCTTAAAAGTCTTATTCCTGTGCATCTATCACATATTATTATTTCAAATAGAAAACATACATTTAGGGGGGATTCCCTTTACCTGCTTAGGTGAATAAATTATTTTCAAGGAAGAAATTTTATTTACATGTTGCTATTTACATCATGTATTTCTTAAAGTAAGTGCATTATTATTTTTGGAAGAAGCACCTTATTAGCCAGGCATTCACATTACTTTAAGGAAAAAAATTATAAGCTCTCATTTATTATAAAATATCTGGGATGCTTTTGAAACCAGGTCGCCCCTAGTTTTGCATTTTGGCAATTGTATCAAGCAGGTTTCACCTTGCCATTTTTCTAGGAAGGTTTCCTTTATACTCTTGATACTTTAAATGCTTTAAAATCGTTTTTTAGTTTGTCCAAGTCCTAGTTGCATTGTTGTGCTAGGAGTACTTTGCAAAGCATTCTAGTTCTCAGCTTTTCTACAGAAAGAGAAATTTTTGCAGTTCTTATACCAGCTCCATCAGTCTTCATGCAGTGCAGCAGGGCGTGGGAGCAAGGATCAAATGATGTAATGGGGAGGGAAGCTCTTGTGGTTGACCCATAATTTGTCAATGGTGCCATTAGCAGTAATAATTATGAAGAGAAAACAATGCTTATAAATATTTACCCATTACTTTAAATTTTCCACTAATTAAGATGGTATGAGAGAAGTTAAAGTCTTTGAGGTTTTATTATAATTGACATTGTTCAGCAAGTGGCAATTAAAATTGGTCATTCCAAAGAAACTAGACAAACCCAAGTTCAATTAAACTTTAATAGAAAGGAAAATCTGGATGTTTAGTCAGTTCTGAAACAGCTCACTATTATGATGAATAAAATAGTGGTTCATAGTCACTTCAAATGAAATTGAGAGAAACCAAGCTCAAAAGTTTCTCCCTGAAAGTAAAGCTTCAATTCAGTTTTGCTGTAAGTATGATGGAATTAGGCAATTTGGCTCTAATGAGGAGTTATCAAGAATAAAGAAAAAATAGGTCATAATTCTACCCTGTTCAAGTTATAGTGTTAAACTACCTCCTAATTAGCCCATGATATTTTCTTAAAAGCAAGAGAGGCATCCGGGCATGGAAGTGTCCAATTGCACCATGTAACTTTGATGTGTATTTTAGGACAAGCTATTCTTCTCATTAGAGAAGCATCTCAAACACCTTTCTAGTAAGCAAAAGTCACAGGTTTTAAGGGTGGCTTGCTCATTCTCTGAGTTCATTCCCTTTCTTTCTATCTCCCTACCCTTTTTTTCCTCTTTTAAAATATGCCTTTGTGTCATCACTTTACTAATTGCAGTTGAAACCTGAAGGGTCTTACACTGTTTAATAAAGAAAGCTTTTTGTTAAATCATAAGGTTTGCTTAAGTTAATTGATAGTCAATGTAGGAGCCAATCTAACTTGATTTTATGAAAACCATACGTGGAATATATGCATAGTCCGTATCAGCTTACTAAAAAGAGACAATTGGAAAATTACTAGATATAAGCCAATTAAATTATACTGGAACTTAGATTTAGTTAACTCAAATAAAGAATGCTCTAGATATTTCTTAAAAAATTATTATGTCACCTCAAAAAAACTGTGCCATTCCAGAATAAAGATAAGAAATTGCCTCTTTAGGAAGCCAAACACCAGAACATCTGTTTAATTCAAGGAAGGACTATATTCTGCTTGAATTATAAATAAATCTTTTTGAGAGAAGAGTTAACAGATGGCTGGAGATGATTGTCCATATTAGCAAGTTTACAATGGTAAAATGGAGTTATATGGAAATTAGTAATTTTTCTACTTACCTCTTTTTCAAATTGTAGTTAAGGGAAGGTTTAATAACACAGTCATTGCATGTAACCTGAATAAATCCAAAACAATATATTAAGTCATCTCATACCACTGTTTTATATTGAAAATATCAAAGTAAGTTAGCATATTGGGGTTGATTTAGGGAGACTTAAGTTCAATTCTACCATTGCATGAAATGTCATTGCACTGAAAACAAACTCAGAAAGTAACAATAGCCTCATTTATTGTGATCCTGCTGTGCATCTGGCACAGAGCTGGGCTTTACATATGGTATGCTATTTAATAATGCTAACAATTATATAAAGAAATATTATTATCATCCCTATTGTAAAAATAAATTAAAATGGGAAGACATAGAGTATGAACACAAGTTTCTTTTGTTCTCAAGCTAAACTTTGTCTCATGAATCTTTTTTATGGGTCCCTATTTCTACTGCTTCACTTGCATGTTAGAATAATGTTGGAATATTGCTTCTAAATAAGAGTTAACTCACAAGTAAAGGCAACGCTTACTGAATTCATTAATGCTTGAACTGAATCGGGTTTTTGCTGAGATTCAGTATACAAGCTCAATAGGAAACCTAGATTATCCCACAGGAGAATTCTGATGTTCAACATTTCTGTTTTCTCTAAGACTCATGATACAGTCTTTCACTGCAGAAGGTGTATAGCTAATTAACATTTTTCTTCCTTATCTACCATACTACTGAGATAGATGAAGTGAAATACTCTTTTCTTTTTTTTTTTTTTTTTTTGGGCTGGAGTTCCATCAAAGGATCAATAAAACCTTCTCAGGCATCCCCTAGTTGCTCTTGCATTTCTGAAGAGGGATCTGGCATACACAAGATAGCTCAACCTATCCCAGTATTATCACCTGGGTTGCTGATAATCCTGAGAGGGAATATTATAGACCTCCACACTCACTGGGAAAGAACAGCTCACAGAGAAGTGAGGATGTCTTTCTTGTCTTTTGCTGTTTGAAAATAATGTTAAGGACCTGCTTTCAAATTATTGTATCGTGCAATGGTAGCAGCTAATATTATGGAAATTGCACTGTGTGGCAGGTACTGTCCTGTATCATACATATACATATAAATTCATTTCTTTTTAATAATGACCTTGCAAGTGAATATGATTATCGTGACCATTTTATAGATACAGAAGCTCAGGCTCACAGAGGTTTACTGACATGACCAAGTGACACAATAAGTGGAGAAGCTGGTAGAGATTCAAATCTAGTTTGTCTGGCTCCAGAGTTTCTGCTTTTGACCCTGTGCTGTCAAAATAGCAACATCCCCAGAGATCTGACAAGAGAGCCGCTTCTCTAATTTACAAGCTGACTAGAACTGTGGTTCATCCTGACTGTACTTAAAGCAAGATGAAAATTATATTTAAGAATGTCATTCTTGACCTTATGACCTACCAGTGTCTTTTGTTTCCTGGTAACATTTGCTGGTGTTAAGATGCCTATAAAAATTGCTATACCACTAATTCAGAACAACTAACTTTTTTTGGTTTGAAGATCAATTTGCAACCTTGAAACAAAATTTTGATGGATAAAAGTCTTCAATGAGAATATATTCTGCATTTTAACAAGGTATAATAAAATTCACTATGTGATCAGTGGGGAACAAAGAAATACATTTTCATGCACAGAAATGATATCCTATTCCTAAAGGGTCTCATTTAGTCTCAAAGACTACATGCATGAAATAAATGCAATACCTTTAATCAATAAAAAGATCACATAAACAATTATACTAGAAGTAAATTATACCTGATACAATTTACACACTAACTACCTCAGAGGTATTGTATCAGACACAGCATGGTATAAAGTGAGGAGTCAATATTTTTATATCAGATTGAGATTCTCAAACAAGTACTGGGATTTGCAACTTATATGGTGTAAGGATTTTTTATCAAGTTTCTTTGCCCTCCATTTTTCTGGTCCATCAACTAAGAATACATATATTTATCACATGAATTAACTATGAAGACTAAATAAAAATTAATATGAACCTCCTGGTATTCATTAAACAATAGTTCCAAATTTCAATAGTGGACTTTCATTTCAAAGAAACTCTTCTGAGTAAATATGTTATTATCATTACAGTAATTATTAGTATTTTTCTTACATAATTAACCTAATATAATGCTTTTCTTTCTAAACATTTGAAACCTAAAAATGATATTCTATCCTTTTAATAATGTTTTATCATGTCCTTTTAATCCTGTACATTTAGGTTATCTCCCATATATCCTCTTAGTTTTAATGTATGTGTATGATAAGAAAAGAAGGTATTTTTTATTAACTCTGAAATCTTTTACTATGTGCATAGCAAGGATCAGGTGCCAATGGAATTAAGAGGCATATTACTCATTGTTTCTATCCACGAAGAGCTTATTATAAGTTGGAAAGAAAATATTCATGAAGAATTAATGAACATTATAGTACACAATAAAATTTTAATTGCACAAGAAAATTAGGACATGGAGCTGCATATACTAATGTAAGAATTAAGTTTTATTCATATTGAATTTAATATAAAATAAAGATCATTGAAAGATTTGAATAGTCTAGAGAATATCTAAGTCATGTTTAACTTAGAAGTCTCTTTTAGTAGGCTTTAAACTGTCAAGGCATAGCTATGTGAGTGGAGTCTTTTCGGATGGCTTCCCTGGCATTAAACTGAGCATGGCTAATCAAAATGAATGCATCTTCCCAGCCTTGATTTGCTGAAAAACATAGAGGTGGTGTTAGAAGGATCATTTTTATAATAATAATTAGAGCCAACAAGAAATATATACCTTTATATATTACTGATAATGGTAATAAGTATTTGATTTTCTTTAAAAATACTTTGTTCTCAGAATCAAGTCATGTGGACTGGAGATTGGACCAATCATTTGCCTATTTTCCCTCAAATCAGTTTCCCTTGCTGTTTCCTTGCCAGTGTCTATTAGTTTTAATGAATGTAGGCAGCCGCAGGACACTGAGGATAGAAGCAAGGGGAAAGTTTCTCATCTTCCCTTCCTGCTTGGATGATGACACAAGCTCTCTCTGTCTCTCTTTCATAGTTCCAGTTATCTACTGGTTGCCCTCTTCTGTGTTTCTTCCACTTTCACATGGTGGCCTTAGCATTAGTTTTTGGTAGCAATAACCTCTATTTGTCTTTCTATTCCAAAAGCTGAGGGTCTTCCTACAGTTGTTATCTTTGCTTTGTCCCATCTCTCACAGTGTTCAGCTTTTGCAATAATTCTATTTCTAGTTGACCACATTGAATCATTATATGAAGTTATTTGGGTTCTGATTTTCTGGAGAGATTCTAAGCACTACAGGGATTCAAAGGGACTCCTGATGGAGATATTAGGGGGTGATGACTTTCACAGCCACTAAACATTACAGGAATGAATGGGCTACCACCCCTAGCTTCTCTTCCACTGCTGAGGGACAGTGTCCTGCACTTACGTCACAGTAGAGACAATGCACTTTGCCCCTTTCTGTGCTCCAGATCTGTTCCTCTCATTTCTACAGATTTGACAAATGAGGTGAACTTCCCTGATAGAAAAAGATACCACTTTTATTTGGAAGGATGATTAACAGGAGGTCCTCAGGTAGAACCTTTAAACGTAATCTCAATTTCTTTTGCTACTTCAAAGTCATCACCAGATGCTGAAAATGCAGAGGGAAAATAATGTATAAGATTAGGAGTCAAACTGAACTTGATTAGAGTTTTATTTCCACCATGAGCCAGCTGTGTGACCTAAGGTTATGAGGAGGGAATCAGGTAAAGACTCCGGGATGAGACTTAATTGCATACATTTAGAAAATCACTCATGAATATGACAAAAAAAAAATCAAATCAACAAAACACAGTAGTGATGTGTGCTTTGTAAGAGTGGTGAATTGATTTAAAAAATCATTTTCATTTTCTAAACTGTTTTTAATGTTGCTTCATGACTTTTTCTAAGAATTTTAATTTATTTTAAAGGATTATATTCTTTTCAACTGTTAGCTTGCTGAAGGAAAACTTTACGTAGGTAATGGGAAGGAAATACAGAAAAAGGGGGGAACTTTTAGAAGCAGTTTCTAGAAAAGGCAGAAAGGGTTTTTGTTATTGTGAGATAAGAAGCAAAGATGCTATTTCCCATGGATTTTAAAAAGGACAACAGAAGGCCTGGAGGAGGCAATGAAAAGCTTAAGTTATTTGGCTGTTGGTTTCTCCTTCAAATGCCTAGTCAATCCCTTGGGGTGTCAGGAATTCTCATCAATGTTACTTATTCTTTCTGTAAATAAGATAGATCTTGGGATAGTTGTAATGTATACCTCCTGATGAAAGTATAATGCTCAGATAAGCTAGACAGAAGCCTAAATGATTGCATTCTGGGTAAGGACACACATTTTTGAACTCAGAAGTCAAAGAGTTACTTTCAGCATAAGCAAGAACTATAGAATGAGAAGCAGATTTAACAGGGCTTTGCTGTTGTGGTCCTGCTGAGTTACTATTATCTGAAACATACAAAAGCTGTTTTCACCTTTTTCACCGTTTTTCCTAATGGCTTTTTCCAGATAAAAGTATTTTCAATGTGTGATTATTGAGGTCAAAGCATTGTTTCAATGTAATTGTTTTTGTGTTGCCTTTTATGCCTTTTAGAAAATTGCGTAAGAAAATTACAGTTCACTGGAACTCTTTTTAAAATTTTTTGTGCTAAATAAATTATATGCAGGTAAGTGGTCAGATTGACAACATGTTTCAGCGTTCCAGCAAATGAACTTCATTTAAATTATACCATTGTTGATAATACCTAGCTCTACAATATTATCTATGATTTAAAGGACATTGACCCTGCCATTGCAAAAAAGAGTAACAATTGCAATTTTTATGTTCTTGCAGTTTGACTGGTATTAAGTTGGTTAGTGATTTTTTTTTTTCTTCCACACAAAAGCTGCTCAAACACAGTACTTTTCTCAGTGCCAGCTAAGTACTTAACAGTGTGGTTGATAGGTCTGTGCACTAAAATCGCCTTTGGGATTTTCCCAAAAAAAAAAAAAAAAAAAACCTTTACCCAGTCTCTATTTCCTGGATATTCTAATTTAACATTCATCATGAAGCCTGGGAATTAGTATGTTCTAACATGGAACTTACTTGGGAATTCAGCTATAAGGGTAATAATAATAATAATAATAATAATAATAATGCTGCAATATTTTTCTCCAAATATTGTTTTAGGTCAAAGGGCTGGTAATAGGGCAGGTTGGGCATTCTCCACAAAAGAGGGATTTTGAAGGCTGAGTGGAGATCAGATATGAGGTAAAATTTCACCTGAAATAAGTTAGTACTGAATCAGAGAATCAATGACATCTCTAAAACATACTGGCATTTTTTACATTCAATTTATTTTCCTATGTGGTACAAATAGCCAACTGGGTTAATTCACCCACAAATATAATTATTTTGACATATATTATAAATACAATTATATTTTTCCTCCTCCCATCAAAATTGCCAGGACCTTGACCTCATCATTTTCTGACAAACACTTCATTTGCTACTCTAGACTTTTGGTCTCTTGGATCCCACAACCGCAATCCCAAGCAGTTCCCCTTTTCAAATCCTTTAACTCAACTCCCTTCTAAAGACCTGACCTCATACTTTCTGAAACCATTGTTACCATTGCAACTCTTTTTCTAACAGCTGACCAACGTCTCTATAACCCTTTTATTCTCCCCTTCATAGAAGTAATTATTCCTCCAGTCTTCACATCTACCCTGGACCCCAACTCTTCCTGGATTCTTATGTATAGGAGGGATTTATTCTTCACATAGTAGTTATGATTATTTTTCAAAGCCTTGTGCTTCACCTCAGGAGGGAAGGTTTCCCATATTTTCCATTTTGAATGTGGCAGAAAGGGAGGAGAAGGGGAATAAATCTCTACAGCACTCACTTTCCATATACAACATGGAATGGATGATTCAATTATTGGTCTTCCCCCACTTTATTCTATAACCCTTCAAGGAAGCCAGCTTGTCTAATACCTGTATACAAAACAGTATAGCAGGGAACAGGGTATTCAGAAACAATTCGATCCATGTGGCAAAGAATAAATTATTTATTTTTAAATAAGTGATGGAGCACATAATTCACAGTTTGTTTATGAGTTCAATATTTGAAAGAGAACTTAGAGATCTGCTAAAATCTCTGCACTACCCAGAATAGTCAATGATTATTATAGGCATTTAATGTTAATGGCATAATGAGACATCAAAGAGACCTACTTAGGAAGTTTTGTATGAATTTATAACAAATGGCCAAATGCTGTGATCTCAACTCTGCAGTGGACAATCAGTCACAGACAGTTTGAAAGTCAGCATCAATTATAACCTCATTCTGATGATGTCACAAGGAGACCTAACAGTAACATTGAAGTGTGTCCCAGAAGATTTTTGGTGAGAAAACAAAATGGAATCAGGAAAAACATAACATTTTTTGTTTCTTGGATCTGAATTTCAGTTGGTTGTAAACAAAGGAGAAAATGGTAAGTCACATTTTGCATGGAATGTTTTGGGCTCTGAAGGGACATCATGGGAAATTATCCATGAATAACCTCACTGCCCCTGTGAGATGATTTGAGTGTTGGTGCTACATAAATGAGTTACTGTAGGAGACTTTTCTATACTTTGGTAATTTTGAGTCCCAGTTTAAATTAGCTGTCTTTGATGTGAAATGTGACCCACACTGCCTTAATTAAGGCTGTTTTTATTGATCTGTCAACAAAATCATTTGGGGACTGTTGGAGAATAGAGAACAATTACACTAAAATGTTCATCCAGAATGAATTTGAAATCATTATGTAGTATTGAAAAGGAGGCAAAATCTCTAGCAACATCATTATTAATGATGTCTGAAGCTTATATAGACTTTGTTCATTCAGTTCATAACAGAATGGGTACATTCTTCTTATAATAGCTATGATTTTTTTTAAATAACTTAAATGTGCTGACAAAATGAATGGGGTCCATTGGAATCAGAATAACATCTAGATTGCCATTGAGCTCAAAATCCAGAGTCTGAACATTTCTCCTTCTCTGACCTCATCTCACTCCACTCTCCTTCATTTTCCTCCAGTCTCCTGTGCTCTTTTGGTTCTTTGCACAGCCATACGCAGCCATCTCACCCTTCTGAGAGCCTTTACTAATGTCATTTCTTTTACCTGGAATGGTGTCCCCCCTGTTCTCTTATCACCTTTATCTGAAATTAACAAAAACACAAACACATATTTCTTCAGAGAGACTTATTCTATGACTATCTAATCTAAAAGAGCCCAAAGCACTACCTCCTAGTCTTCTATTATCCCATTACCCAATATCATTTCTTCCATGGTACTTTTAATATCTGATATTAATTTGCTTGATTTCTTATTGTTTCTCTCTTCCTCTCCATATCTTCATGAAAACTAATGACTATATTTATTAGTATATTAATATACTAGCATATTAGTATATATATTAGTATATAGCAATGGCATCCCCAATACCTAGGATAAGAGGTATTTAAATAGCTGTCATTTGAAAGAACAAGTGAATATTATAATGTCTGCATATATGCATTATTATAGGAATGAAAAATGTATACACCCTCTCAATTAATAAGAAGTCAACCTTTGGATTTCTAAACATGCAGAATTGTAAAATTCTCCAATTCTTTCTGATATTACATAATATCAACAGCTTTATTCTTCCATTTCAAAATAATTTTACATGAACTATAGAAGAAAAATATTATCACACCACTTCTCGATGCTGCTGGTTTTGTATCAGAAGGATTTACTTATGGCACTCTTAACCAAGTCAATGGGAAGTTAGGTATAGTATGACAATTGATGTAATTAATTCCCCGAGTGTTTATTGAGCATTCCTATTTCGACAGTGCTCTGCTTGTTGTAGGGCATCAATTAAAAGGTCTTCAACTTTCATGGAGTTTACAGATTTTTGAGGGATAGACCAGAAATCAAACAGTTCCTCACAATGAATCACAAATGGTGCTATGAAAAGGGAATGAAAGAATGTCTTGAACACATGAAAAGTTAAAAGCACCTGACTCAATTTAAGATGTGAGAGAAGACCTCCAAAAGAAGTGACATCCAACTGGAGCTGGAAGAAGGAGTAAGAGTTAGTCAGAAGAAGTCATGTGTCCACCTGGCCTGACCCTCACCTAGAATAACTGATAGAGTCCAATCTTCAAAATTCTTCATTCCAGCAAGTGTTGAAAAAATGGTTTGCTTCCAACAGAGTCCATCTAATTGTTGCCATTATCTTCATCATCACCATCACTATCACCATCATCATCATCATCATTTATTGAAGAGTTACTTTTAAACACTACATGGTTTAATCATATTAGTTTATAATGACTCTAGTAGTAGTTACTAATTGTTGTATTTACTTTATATATGAGTATTTAACCCCAGTTCACCTGGGTAGGTTGTAATATGTGTTTCTGCTCTCCATTGTTTCCTGTGCTGTTGAATTTGAATTGTTAAGAAGATGACTTCATTGGTTTATAACATTGGTCAGATGTCAGTGTTGACAAAGGGTGACCTGTGCTGCATGCCTGACACTGACCTTATGAATGACAGGTCTGCAGGCCTGACACTGACCTTGTGAATTACAGGCCATTTCAGATAATGGTACCAGATACTTAGAATGTAGCTTCAGTTCAGTCTAGGGTTGCTATAGTGACTTACTCTGTGACCAGAAAGAGCAAAATGCATTCTACCTTAGGCTACTAGACAAAATATCACTGAAGTCTTCAGTTTCAAGTCTCTCATAGATATTTTGGAGGAGCACCATGTTTTTAATTTAGTCTTATAGTAGAAATTTCTGAGCATAAAGTGTCTGGATAGATGACTGTACTGGCTGTACCAAAACTGTATCTCCTTTAAATAAGATACACTGCCTTTGAACCAAACCTCTGCATTTGATTTTCTCTTTTATACATTTCACACAGCTAAAAGCTCTTTCCTTAGGGTAAATCCCTCAGGTGTATATGCTAAGCCCACAATCTGGAACATCATTATAGAAACATAATTTTGCCTGCTTATCCTAGTTAGCTCTGGACCCTGTGTGCCTTCTTATCCTTGCAGCAATAGTGGGCTATCTGTAAGCTATGCCCCACTGCCAAGTTCCAACACCAATCTTGGCCAAGTATCTACTGGGACTCAGTTATATGTGCTGCTCTTCCAACAATGATAGGGTGATCCAGTTCTAGAAATCCTTTTCTTCCATTGTTTACCATTCCTTGTCCATTCCCAGGAGGCTCAGCTTATTTAACTTAGCATTTTCTGAAGCCTTTGCAGTTGCTGTTGAATAACCTGTCCATTTCTCTGCTGTTAGCAGACACCTGCTTTTATCTTGTCAGCCTCTCTTTGGAAGATCTCATAGACAATTGAGTTAATAAAACAATGCTAAAAGGTCTCCCTCTTTATTGCTAGATCTTTCAAATCCTAGGTAACATTCTGAATATTTTGTTATTATCAACAAAGAATGGCCCGTTTCTTTGCCTGTCTTTATCTGTAAAACTTATCCATACTTAAATTCCTTCATTGTCTTGCAGAATTTTAATTCTTGAGACCAGGTACGTGATTTATATGTGTGAAACCAGCCAGGTGGGAATGTGGTGACTGGAGGACATATCCTAGCGTCCATAGTAAGTCCTTCAAGGCTCATTCTGGCCATGTTAGAGTGTAGTCCTTGTGTTCCCACATATGCTACTTTCCCTTAGAAAATGAAAATTTTATTTTTATGGTAAGTATTCAGTTTTTAAAAACTGGCGAGTAATCAAGAAATGTTAAAAGCAGACATTGTGAAGACAAAATATTACGTGGAAACAAACAAGTAAAACAAAAAGACAAGGATAATAACCATCTGGAACTTCCCTCAGTCTTTCAACTAATGCCAATGGCTGATATTACTCCAATAATACTCTGGATGAGTATTATTGGAGTAATAATACTCCAGTTAAAGATTCTGAATAACATTCCTTATGTTAATGTTACCTTGTAATATGAATCTTAAGCGAGCCTCAGCCTTATTTCTTAGACCCGGTCTTACTAGAGAAAATAATTATCCAAATTCCAATATAAAATTGTCACTTATTTTGGTTAAACACTTTGAGAGATAATTGAAAACTGTGGACATTTATGGCTATGTACAAGAACGGTTGCAGTATCACATTTAAGTGATCTTTGTATTACTGCTAATGATAATAATAATTGGTAGTAATATCATCTATCAGGATTTTTCAGACTTGAAAATGTCAAGGTCAAACTCTCCAAATTGATGTGTCTGAGGATTTTCTTATTTCAACTAATCTGATTAGTACCTCACTTCACTTTCTATGTAAAGAAAGTGTCATCAGCAGCAGAAGTGGTGGTTTTAAAGCATAGCCAGATAAAAAAATGAAACATCCAGGATTCCCAGAGAGATTTCATAAATTTACACGTCACTGTCTCCAATATCTGTGTCCATTTCTATTCCTAGCACCCTTTTATGGTTTTTGGACAATGTCTTCTGAACTGAATAATTTACCTTATCACCTGACATCAGCTATCATTATAGAAATTTGCCAAGTCAATACAGAGAGCTTCTGCACAATGGGGGCACTTAAACTTTTAACAACCTTCAAGAAAGCCTAGTTTCATCAACACCTTTTGTCAGCTTGTACATGAGCTCATCTTTTAGTTGCAAAAAGTTGGCATTTTAGAAGATTATATATGACAGATTTGAAATAGCATTGATGACACACTTCCCCAGGAGTACCTCTGATAAGAAGCATAATGAAAGATTATATTTAGAAATTCAATAAGTACTTTACAAATTGAAGGAGGTTAGGTTCCTAACTATCTATAATTTATTTGTCTGTAATAAAAGTCCTGGAAAGTCAAACTTTCTAATCTTACAAGGACATTTCTGAAAAATGCTTTGAATGTTGCTCCTTCTTGGAACGTATTAGATGTTTTGTTTCTGAGATGCAGTTCATTTATTTTACCAGGGAGATTGGAAAGAAACTAATCTTTTCTTTTGAGTATAGCCCTTGTGGACTTGAAGAACTACCTCTTCTTTCTCTGCATTGTGTTTCTTAAGTTTGATTATACTATGCTATGTATATATTGATATTGTACAATACACCCCTTTGTCACATAGTCTGAAAAAATTATCAACCAAATTATATTCTTAAGTAATAAAAATTTACATTTCAGAATTTCCAAAATTTCAAGTAATTTAATACACATGAAACCTCCAATTTCCAGAAATCATTCTTACATAACCAAAGTGTGTATTTAGTCTTAAAATAAGTCTAAACAAAAGCCAAGAAATGCATTTGTTGGTTTCTGTGGGATACTGTTATGATAGGGAACTACCATTTTGATTTTTGAGACTCTGAAATACACTGTGCAGACCAGTCTTAAGAGCTGTTTAGTTAATGTCTAAGAATCCAGGTTATGAACTACTACACCTATTTGAAGGGTCTTAAACTTCTCTTTTACTTTTCCTTTACTATGTGTTTTTTATACTTTGAAGATTTCCTGTTTTCTATTCTTCTTTTGTAAGTCATTGATTTTAAGGTATAATATAAAGAATAATTCTCCTCAAATCATTGTTTTAAGAAAAGGCAATGCTGTTGTGTATTTACATTGTGATTTTCCCTTGTCTTGGACACATACGAGGGGCTTGGCCTGAAGCATTCAATTATATGCCATAAATGCTTTGGGTTAGCTAGTGCGGGAAGATAGTTGTGGTAGGTGGAGTTTGAGTCTCAAACTTATATTTTGCAAGAGGAAAGTCATAAACACCTTAGGATCCTATCTAGCAGCCCTTTACCAGTTTAATGAGGTAGAAAGAACAGTCATCGTATTAAATTATGTCAGTTTTTCTAGGAACAGGTGACAGAACAAATCATTTCAATCTCCCTCATTCCATATTCTGAGAATCCAAAGAGGACTGGAACTGCTGACCTTCTTAGCACTGAGCTGCAACTTGAAAAAAAAAGAAAGAGTAAAGATTATATTTCACTGAACATTTTTATTCTATTCAAAATGATACTTAACAACAACCCACCCTGATAAAATCTAAGAACACAGTATCTTTCATAAAAGAGAGTTTTTAATAGGGATACTCAAATTTTTCATAACATTTTAGAAAGTGAATTGCTGGGTCCAAATCTTACTTGAGGAAGGGTTGGTATACATATATATAGTTTGTGTGTGTGTGTTTGTGTGTGTGTGTGTGTATGCATATGTAAAATCAAACAACTGTGCATTTACATATTCATATACACATACTTACATTTAATTGTTTTTTTGTCAGTGAGCATTTACATTAGGTCAGAGAGAAGAACTTTTATCAGAAAATGATATTATTAAGAGTGCTAAAATCTTGTGTTTCTTTCAATCCCCTAGAACATTTACAATAAACTCACTATTTTTAATTTTTTATTCTATGCTGTCTTAGTTTGAAGCCAGCATTTCCAGTTCCCTAAGGGATGTTTCAGGGAACATTAATTGCACCAGATACTTCATAAAACAAATGGGTGTTGTATGGCCCCATAAATTTGGAAAGACAGTTGTTCCTTTCAGGAGAAGCATGTGATTTCATCATCATAGTGAAGCTTCTAAGAAATTAATGTTAAAGTAGATTTCATGTTAATCTAAGTCAGGCACAGTGGCACACACCTGTAATTCTCAGTGGCTGGGGAGGCTGAGGTAGGAGAATCCAAATTCAAAGCCATCCTCAGCAACTTAGTGAGGCCATAAGCAATTTAATAAGACTCTATCTCAAAAATAAATAAAAAAGGGGTAGGGATGTGGCTCAGTGGTTAAGTGCCTCTGGGTTCAATCCCTTCCTCGTACAAAACAAAACATAACAGAACAAAGCAAAACAAAACATTAATTGAGCATTCCCCACACATTTGACTTTTGAATTTACGATTCTGTGTCTACCTGTGTTTTTGTCAGCTTTTCTGTAAGTGTCATCAAAAAGACTCAGCAAGAACAATTTAGCAGAGGAGAAGTATATTTGGGACTCACAGCTTCCAAGATCTCGGTCAACTCCATTGCTCTGGGTCTGAGGTGAGGCAGAACATCATGAAGAAAGAGTGTGGAGAAGGAAAGTAGCTTAGGACATGGACAAGGAATCAGAGAGAGACAGTTCTCATCACAGACAAAATATAAGCCCCAAAGGCACACCCGTGGTGATCCACCTACTCCAACCACTTACCACCTGCCTACAGTTACCCCCAAACCCCTGTTAAACCACATCAGTGAATTAATCCACTGACTAGTTTAAACCTCCCACAATTCAACCATATCACCTCCAAACATTTCTGCATTGTCCCACATATGAGCTTTTGGGGTAGGCTTCATGTCTAAACCATAGAAATTATGAAAGTATTGAAAAAAATTAATAAAATTTTTGAACTTTTCAGGAATATTTATGGTCCATTTATGAGTGTTTCCTTCCAACAATCCTTTTGATTTGTACCTTTCTTTTTAGTGTACCATTCTTGAAATTAACATTTACTATTAATTATCATGAGTAAACCTTCCTTATTAGCATCATACTATGATTGTTCCTTGTCTTTGAATTATAATAATGTGACAGCATAAGATATTGTAAGTGAAATTTGTATCACTCTGTCAGCTATATTTAGAAGAGATTATGAAGATTCTTATTTCTAAAAGTTTGTAATTTAGAAATAATTCTCTAACTTGACTTTTGGACTTCTGAAATAAAAAGTGGGTCGTGGCCTTTGGTTTCAATTTCTTTTTTCTTTATTACAGAAGGGAAACAAAAGAAGGAAAAAGAAAAATAAACTAATTCAAAATTAGAAACCTCAGTTAAAATAGAATTTACCAATAACGAGGCATCATACACAGTGGTTAAGAGCACAGGCTCTGGAGCCAGCCAGTCTGGGGTCAAGTCCTGGCACTTCCAGTTATTAGCCATTTGATCTCAGGCAAATTGCTTACCCTCTGCATTTTTAATTCCCTCATGTGTAAAATGAGCATAATAATAGTACCTGCCTCAAAAAAAATGCTTGTTTGGGGTCAAGTGAATTCAAATACGTAAACTTTACTACCTGGTGCATAACAAGAACTGGAAAAGATTTTGCTGTTATTATTATTATTATTACTATTAAAATCTAAGCCTCTGATTTGTCACTAAGTTTCTTTAGATGAAAATTTATTTAATGCCTTTGTAAGACACATTTAATAATATAATGAATTATCATTTGATAAGCACTATTGGAAGAACATAGCTTTATGATCAAGGCTACAAAATGGCAAAGCACAGTTACAGGTACTAAGAACATAGGAGTTCAGAAATTGGCACATCAATCACTGTGTGGGTGGGTTCCAAAGATACAGGGGAAAATGGGGTAGTTGGGTCCCTGACCAGGCAACATTTACAGTCCATAAAAGGTGCTAGTCACAAGTAATATGAAAAATAATGCATTTAGGAAATAAGATGAGAATTAAAAGGGAGTAATCAGAATGGTTAGAAAGAGACTGTTCTGGATTTATTTTTGACTAAATAGGCAAGGAAGACTAGATTCACAGAAGGCTTTGCAGAGGGGATAAATTTGTCCTGGTATTAAAGACTGAAGGTTATCTATCAGCTGGGGAAATGCCACTGATTGGAAGCAAATAACTAAAGACTTTTGTAGCTATATGATTCTTCTAAAAGTCTAGTTTATGAATTCTGGGATCACGTACAGTTTTTTTTTGTAAGTTTTCATACCTTTATCTCCAACTAATACGTTTTTTTTTATTTGGTTGAATCACAACCTTGATTTAAACACTCTTTCTGAGGAAAGGACCAGAATCATTCAAGCAGCTCAATCATGTTGCACCTGAAGCTAATGGATGCAAACATATTTATGATTTCTGAGCTAATGAGATTGCCTTGTATGAGACTCTAGGATCCTGCCTGATACCCAACTCTTCTCCCTCGGACCACAGTGAAAAAGGATGAAACTACTCATAACACTGTGGTGAGTTGGGACTCTCTTCCTTCCAACCAAGGAATGTGACATGTCATACCCCAGCCAGAGTCTTGGGTCATTTGTGAAGAGTCTCTAGAGGGCCTTTTCCACTGAGGCAAGAGACATCAAGCTGCCATACTGAAGCCTCAAGCAGATCTAGGCCTTAGAGAACATTCAGTGATCAAAGCAACACTTGTATCATTTTATAAAAATGGATTCTACTATCATTATATCTAAGAACCAATAAAAAAATAAATCAACTCTCAGTGAAGAAGTTGCATGAAAGAAATAAACATTTTTGTTTAAGCTCTTGAGATATTGAGAGTTTTTCTGAAATGCAATATAACCTAGCCTAACCTGATATTTATCTCTCAGCATAAAATTATGTAAAAATGCATGTGTGGTGTGTATATGTGTGTTTCTTTTTCTTTTAAGAGTGGAAAAGAAAACCTAAATGAAATTCAAATAATATTTTCCTTGGTTGATATAATGCATGAAAAGAGAAAGAACTGATATAATCTCTAACTCTTTAAATGGTAGTAAGTTTTCAATGAATGAAAGAGAAAGAATTAATCTCATGGCATTCCATCATTTCTTATTATAACATAGTACATAAATTAGCAAGGATAACTGGTCTTGACTCAAGACCTCCTCACTGTACAGAAGGAAGACCTGAAGTTCAGCTATTATGGGTTAGTTTCTCAGTGTCTCATGGAAAAATAAATGTAAAATAATGTATATATGCTTCTTTGATCCTACTCCTACTCATTCACACTTTCAACATGTGATTTATTGTATAAAGATTTACAGAATTGTATGTCAGGAGTATAATAGATTCACCCCAACTATTTCAAATAATAGCTCATTGTATTAGTTATATTTATATGATGGAACATAAAACTGTAAGACAGGTATTTTTCTCTAAACCAAATAACCTCTAAAATTAATAACCTGACATCATAGTAATAGATGCTATCCCTCATTTCCAATAATACAGATTTATGGAAAAATTAATGATAATTTTATCATTCTACTTAAATTATGTGATATGTGTGGGTTGCAAGTTTTATTTTAAAATAAGTTCACTAATGTAGCTTATTAATAATGTGTTGAGGTCACCTTCTTATTTTCCTGCATTTCCTTAATATTCTCAAAAGTAATTTCCCAGGAACACACTTACTTTAGGACACCTTAATCTGTTCCCATTACTTCATAGAAAAAAAATGCAGGAATACCATTAAGATTAGGAAAAAAGGCAAGAATATCTACTATTTATAGTTCTGTTCAATGTTGTAATAGAGATAAAAGTTTAGGGTGCCTTAATTTAAAATACATAACTCTACTGAAATCAAGACAGAAAAATACACCAAATTTGCTACAGATTTAGTAACCAGAACTCTTGAAGTCAACATGAGAACAAGAAAGTTACAGGATATTACAACTAGAACAAAGAAACTCAGGGTCCTGAAGCTATCTCTTAAATAATTCTAATATCTCAACTGATTATTTAAAATTAATTATTTCCTACATTTTTGCTGTTCTTTATATGACATATTAATATACATACTTTACTTACAGATTGAATTTGTATCTTAGGTTCAACTTAGATAAATTGATTAAATAGTAAAGAGTTTTTTATTTACTTCTGCTTCCTAATTTGATGGCCTGTGGTATTCTCATAATACCCTTTAATTTTCTAAGATTTTCATTTAATTCTGTACAGATTTAATCCCTTTATTAGAATATATTTGTCTTCACTATCATTAAAATCTTAGTAAGTGATAGTAACTAAACAAATGTGCTATGATTTGTAACATTAAATAAATGCTGAACATCTTCCTCATCCAATCTAATGGGGAAGTGGGAGGGGCATAAAAGAAGGATTGGTTTCTTTTTTTTCCTGGAAGGTTAATTGATTTTCTACACATTTGAATGTTTTTCTACATAGATTTAATCTTCAAAATCCATTGTGGCTACCCCATCTTATGTAAAGCCATTTCCTATCCACCATGATCATACATCATCATTTGAACCTCAGGATTCACTATGATTGACATCACCCAATATTATCTCTAAACAGATTTTCATGGTCTCATACCTACCTAAGAAGTAAGAAAATTAGAATAAAAATTAATATTTTTGTTATCATCACATTATATTATTTTAGAATTAATTTATGGTAGTCTTTCTATTCATGGTTTTGCTTTCCATGATTTCAGTTACCCATGGTTAATCACTGTTCAAAACTATTAAGTAGAATTTCAGAAATAAACAATTTATACACAAGCAGTCTGGAATAGTGTGAGTAAATCTCACTCCATTCTGCACCTTCTCCTGGAGATGCAAATCATCCCTTTTTGTAGAATATGTGTCTGTGTGCACAGGTGTCCATTAGTCTCATAATAGCTATCATGGATATTACATTGACTGTTGTGGTATCGCAGTGCTTGTGTTCAAGTGACCTTACATAGTAGCCTAAAGCTATGTCACAATGTCCACATTATTTTTATTTCATCTTATCACAAAAGCATTGTGTTATGGTTTAGATATGAGGTGGCACACAGAAGTTCATGTGTGAGAGAATGCAAGAAAGTTCACAAACTGATTAGGTTATGAGAAGTGTAAACTAATAGTGGATTAATCCACTGATGTGGATTAAGTGGATAATAACTGTAGGCAGGTAGGATGTGGTTCCAGGAAGTTGGTCACTGGTGGCATGTCTTTGTAGCTATTATTATATCCCTGATGAGTGGAGCTCTCACTCTCTCTGCTTCTTGACTGTCATGTCCTGAGCTGCTTTCCTTTGTTACATTCTTCTGTCATAATGTTCTACCTCGCCTGCAGCCCAGAGCAAGAGAGTTAGACAACTGTGGACTGAACCTCTAAAACCGTGGGCCAAAATCAACTTTTCCTACTTTAATTGTTCTTGTCAGGTCTTTTGTTTACAGGAACACAAAGCTGACAAAAACACAATTTATCATCTCATATCATCACAAGAAGTAGAGAGTACAAAAGAAAGTTAGGGAAACCACATATACACAATTTAAAGTATGTTATAACATTTCTGTTATTAGTTACTGTTGTTAATGTCTTACTGTGACCTAATAATTTTAAAAATCAAACTTTTTTCAGTTATTCAGATACATCAAAACTATATTATATATTGGGTTTGGTACTATCTGCTGTTTCAGACATTCACTGAAGGCCTTATAAAGAATTTACAAAATTTTTTGTAAAAATTTCTCTTTAGAAATAACTTGCTGTATATTTCTATGGACCAGTGTCAAAGAAAATATATATTAAAAAAATGTATTGAAATGTATTAAGCACTTTCAAGTTGTAAATCTATCCTAATGTACTAAATGGCATACCACTTTCTCAAAAACAAGAAGTTAATCAGTTTAATTCCTCCCACCCAATAAATTTCTTAAATTATATTATTTTAAATAATTAAAAAATACAAATCGATACATAGTAAATATAATCATCATTTGAACCTCAGGATTCACTATGATTGACATCACCCAATATTATCTCTAACATATTCAAAACACATGTGTATCTTTGAATTTACTGTTCTAAAACTTTTGCCATAGAAACTATCAAACATTTCAATAGTGTCAGTATATCTTATGTAAAGAAAACAATGGATATTTCAAGATTTTGATTTTATAACTGCCATTCTTAAAAATAAATTTTCTCATTCTTTAATATGAATGTATCTCATGCTTTGATACGGGTATTTAGGGTTGTATTAAAAAAAAACATAAATATGTTGGTTTATTGGTAGTCAATTTAACATTGTGATAGCATTAACTCTTTCATAGAGTCTTCCATAGTTGCAGAAGAGCAAACATCCAGTACACAGTAATAACAATTATGTTCCCCAGAATTTAAAGGTCAGAATGCTAATAATTTTCTCTATTTTGTTCTCCTCATCTGCAAGACATAGGTGGCCCTCTGTACCCATGGGTTTTGCATCCATGGATTCAATCAACAATGGATCAAAAATATTTGAGAAAAGAAAAATCATTCCCAGTCTGAACCTTTTTTCTTGCCACTGTTCCCTAAACAGACTATTTTTACAAAGCATTTATATTTTATTAAGCATAATAAATCTAGAGATGATTGAAGGTACCTGTGAGGATTGCTTGTTGTTCACACACAAACGGTTATGTGTCATTTTATTTAAGGGACTTGAGCATCTGAAAATTTTGGTATCCACCTGGTTCCTGGAATCATCCCCTGTGGATACTAAAGGATGACTGTATTGGCATATTATCTTAGACTGGCTCCTGACCTGAGTACCACTCTAAGTACCACTCTTGCCTCTGGGCAAGAGGTCCCCTATTGCATACCAACACTCAGTTCCAGGGGACATTCCTTTACATCCCGCATCTTAACAATCAAAACAAAAGGTGACCACAGTTGAATGCCTGCAAGATGCGTGGGTGGTGCTGCTGTCCCTTTCAGAACTATGAAACTGCAAGCAACACTTAATAGAGAAAGAAATGAATTGACTTGTAAAAAAATTGTTTTCTTAGTATAGCCCCCAAAGATTCTGGCATAATCTCTTACCAACAAGAAACTAGCTTCCATTTTCTTGTTTCTCCATGTGCTCCTAATATACATCTAAGTTAGTGATATACAATGTGACTGAAATATTTGCAATGTTAAATTTTTTTCTCAAATGTGTTTATATTTGGTTTTAATAACAAGAATAAGAAATGATACTGATTGTTACACTGCAAATTGATTCTTAAATACAAAATTATGATTTTATTGTATAAAATTTTTAACAACATTTAAGTGATTTGCCTAAAATTAAGTTTGTATGTTAGATACACAAGTCAGAATTCTAACTGAAAATTAGAAGTCTTCTTTTTACCATATACTTTCCTTAGCTTCCTGAAGTATTAATGTGCTAATACCAAAGATGTTGTTTGGAGAAATTCTAATATTATACATGACACTTTCTGAATCACCCAAAAATGAAATACCTTATG
Organism: Glaucomys volans; assembly: GCA_020662805.1. Lineage (NCBI taxonomy): Eukaryota > Metazoa > Chordata > Mammalia > Rodentia > Sciuridae > Glaucomys > Glaucomys volans. Next base: position 979,549 of record JAJEJO010049595.1, read on the forward strand.
ATATACACAATAGATTTAAACTTAAAACCACTCTAAGACACACAATGCTAATGCCATCTACATTCTGTAAATACTATTTGATATAATAGGATACAAAATGTATTAGAAACAAATTGTTATTTTTGATAGTAAACCAAATTGATTTTGAACTTGTGCTAGCTACAGTTTTGTAAGTGATTTAAAAACAATGAACATATTTTCCTTGGTTATTTTGCTTTGGAAAAAGTTCAAATTTAGTTTAAATTTATACATTTTCTAAATTTTGAAAAAATGACTTAGTAAATATTTTGTTGTTATTTCCAGATTAATTTCTTATCTTTTTTTCAGAGGAGAATTATATGCTATAGTATAATTTTAGAAAAGTAAGAACTAAAAAATCCCATTACTTTTTGATGAGAAAGTAACAATTATCATGAATAGAAAATCAATTAATGATGGAGTTAAAACCAAGAATTACGATGACTTGGGATTTTCTAATTTAATGTCACTGTCAATAAAATGTACTTATGGCAAAATCTTGATTCTAATGACCTTGTGATTTTGCTGGAATATAAATAAGAATAATAAGTATTTGAAATAATATACGTGTTTTTTTAAAATGCAGCTTTTATTTTATTATTCTTACAAATATTTCAGCTTATGAATACTTAGAATTCTTAATGGTAATTAAATTCAACTGTCATTCATATTTTTCAACTTCTAGTTATATGAACGTCTAGCTTCACACACATATTTGGGAAGTTTATTTGTTGTGGGAGGAGGCATACCACATCTTATTTGCAGTTGGGTGTCTATTTTCATTTTTTCAGTATTTAAATGGATAGTATGTGGAGCCTGATCTGTACTCTTGTTGTTGACCAGTAAAAGGGAAGACTGTCCTTTATGATTATTTATAACATTATGATATATTTAGCAGAGATTTAGAAAAAAGTTCTATTTACTAATACAAAAATTTTTTTTCTTCGATTTTCTCAATAGATCTTCTACATGGCAATTTATTTATTCATGTTTACTTTTTCTTCCTGAAACAAATTGCATTTTAACTGAAAAATTTCCCATTGAATATACATTTTAAATCATGTGTGCGTGTTTAGACAGAGATAGAAATAATCTCATAAAAGGAAATCATCTCATAATTTTAGTATTTTAATATAAAGGATTAGTACTTTAATTTTTAATTTCCATTGGTCTTTATGATGTTTATCTTGGTGAAACTTGGGGAAAATAATATTTCATTATGATTATTTTTAATTATATTTATTATTTCTATGATTTTAAATTTCAGATTCTATCTTTATTTTATCTTCTGCATTACATAGGGTTTTCTAAAAATAATGTTTGAAAGATAAATATTCAGATTTTTTTCTTCATTCTTGAATAATGAACTTCATTTTCATATACATATTCATCAGGTTAGAGCTTTGATGGTATTTTGTAAATTTCCATATTCTGTGTTTTTGATGTTCTTGATTTATTAAGTCTTATTTTAAATTTTATTTCCTTATTGATTAAGAAATTACCTAGAAGTGTTTTTTGATAGAAAAAGTTCTTAATTTTTTTTTTTTTGTGGTGGACTTAAATTTGCATTGCTCATTTTTGTTTACAGTGTTTGAAGAATATGTCCTATAGGTACATTTAGAAATTTACTGAGATTTCCTTCATTGCCTCTTAAATAGCCATGTTGAGTATCGAAAGATTTTAATTCGGCAGAACATTGTCAATTTGAGCTGAATTTGAACCTACCACTTTCTGTTAATTAGCTGTTTGAAGTCTGCTTCCAATTTCATGAAATGAAGAATTTATGGCTATAGACCAGATGAGATAGGATGGGTAATTTGGATAAGGAAACTCATAGCGGTGATAGAAACAAGATGAATTCAAGACATATTTTGGAAATACAAATGGTAGAAGTTGCTGATGGATTGGAATGGGAGGGAAAAGACAAGGACCACACTATGCTTTTGGTTTTAGCCTCTAGTTGATTGCAAACATCAAGAGCACAGCAAAGGAGAGGGCAGAGGGCTCCATTTATTGCCAACTCTTTAAGCACATGGATAATATGTCATCTTCTCTATCCCATTGGATGGTGGCAATCCTTGAGGTGTGAGTGACTGACAGAGAAGATTTCAATGTGGACAGATCATGTGTGCAAAATCGGTAGGGCAATTAAGAGAGGATACTAATAAAGAGCTGGATATTTGGGTTTAGTGCCCGGAAAATCAGGCTGAACTAGAAATGTATATTTGCAAGGTGCAAACAGGAAGGAGAACCACAAGATTCTTTGTATAAGCGACCAAATACATAGGGGAAAATCAGGAATAAGTTGTGTCCATTAAACTAAGAACAGAATGTAAGTGTCTGAAGAAGGAACTGACCAGGTGATATGAAATTAGTATAGAGATAGGGAATTAGCCAGAAGCCCTCTGGATCATGGGGAATTTTGTTGTGAAGTGTTTTGCTCATAGACAGGAAACACCATGGAAATAGTCATGACAGATTGAAAGTGTAGAAGAAAATAATAGATGAGTGTAGTCCCCAAGAAGGTAAGAAGTAATGAAGCTCAGCACATGTGGAGACCTTACTCTCTTATAAGAAGGATCCCCTTTTTATTTTGTCAAAGGAAAGAAGAACATCGATGTTACAATCAGGTTAAGTTTCATGGAATAGTCAATTTATTCAAAGTTGTTAGACCAACATTTGTAAGATATAAAAGCTGAATGGAAAATTCTGTATGGAGTACAATTTATATCCAATAAAACAACTTGAAAAGACAGAAAATAAAGAAAATATTTGCAGAAAATATAGTACTTGCAAGAGCTACTTTAAAAATAACTATATTTAGATATTTTCATAAGAGGCATGGATTACCATTTTATCAGAAGAGAGCATTTTAATATGATTCACTTTTTTCACTGTTGATTTTCTCTAAAAGGTTCTAATTTGCATGCTTGTATGGAAAGCATTTTTTTTCCAGTTCAGTGATGAGACTAAACAGATTTAAAGTTTTTGCTTGTTAAAGGATGGAGGAATTTTACAAAAATTAAAATAAATAACTATTTAAAAGAGATTGTCAATACAGTTATCTTTGAGTATGACTTTAATATAGACAAGCTCTGAGAAGTCTATGCTGTGAAAATGATTTGCTGAAGAAGTGTTATCAAGAGAAGAGTCTGATCTGTTGAAGTCACAGAATCAGACAGGGGAAGGAACTAAGCAAAGATATGGTTTGGCTTAAATCAAGGTTAAACCAGGTCTCAAAAGCAACTCTGGAATAACAATAGCACCACAAAGGTCCTACCTCAGAACTAGGGAACTGGGCTTTTAGTACCTCCCAGTCAACCAGTCATTGACTACAGACCTGCCACCCACCCATTCTTACTTGGAAGCTCCTTGTGTAGGAAGAATATAGCACTGAGCCGTTTAGCAGCCATTGAAGAGTGCATCTGCCATAAATGGGATATGCATCTTCTGAGGTATCTATACTTTGACTTATGGTGGATAATGTAACTATACTTGGGAGTCCGAAGAATTAGTATCTAGCCTGTTTCTGCTTTTAATCAGGACAAGAACCATTTTTTCCATCTTTATCACAATGCAATTGCTTTTTTGAGCATCATTTGTCTGATGACTCCAAAACTTAATTAGTAATGCTTGGGATTTTTGTAAGAGACTTAACAATAATATGGAAAATTTAGACTTTTGGCCTACAGTTAGACACTAAGTACCAAGTATTAATTTCCCAATATAAATCTCTTTACAAAATAGTTGGATAAATTACATAACTAATGACCAAATATAATAAAAGCATAACTTGGGTGGGAAGTTACTGCATAGCAACTCATTTTTATCCTAGAGAATTATTTCTTACATATGTACTAAGGCATGTTAATTGGACTTAACTGGCATTGTTTCCACAATTTTATGTCAATTTTTTAACGAAATGCAATGTGAATATTAGCAGGCTCACTAATTTTTTTTTTAAATTTGGCAAACAAGTATTAAATTCTAATTCTATATAAGATAATGAACTAATGAAGAAGTAAGGCACAGATCTCCCTACCCAGGAACATAAAATCCAGTGAGATGATTTGACATTTTCCCAATTCATTGTGGTCCACGGAAATCTCTGATGAGTAACCACATGAGAGGTGCTTGCTAAATTTGTTAATGGAACAGTAAGTAACTCCTGATGCCCCAGAAGAGATTCATGGAGGAATAAATACAGCATTAAAAAGTTAATCAGAGGGTATAATATTAATTACTAGAGTCAGGGAAGTGTTGTGAAGGAGGTTAGAGGGAACCTGCATGACAGGCACCCAAATACAGAAGCAATAACTCTAGTGTTAACTCTTATGTATTTAAAAAAAAAACTAAAAACGTGGAGTTCAAAGGCTCCAAACACAAAGTAATGATAAGGAGATAGAAATGTTAATTGCCCTGATTTGATCATTATACTGTCTATCCATATATCAAAGTATCACACTGTGATCTATAAATAAGTACAAGTAAAGAAACAATAATTTTAAAGTACTGATAAATAGCAATGAAGAACAGAAAGATTGGATGTGAATATCTCATGACACAGAATTGAACGTGCAAAAGAATCAATTAAATTTCTAGGAACTAATTTGACTGAAATTCACAGGAACGAAAGTGCGTGTAGTATTGAAGGTATTTAAAAACAAGGTATATTATCCCCAATCTGCTACTTTGTAGCCTTGTGATAGAGCCCATTTTCTTTGATCAGGTCTTCATTTACAGATTAGTGATGCTAGTGAATATCAGTCGACTACTATGTGACAAATACTGTGCTGAAAAGTTCACAAACATAATATCACATAATCCTCATGTTGAATTCAAAGTGAACCCTCACTTTCTGGAGGTAAACTCAGAGAAGTTCATTCATTGGTTGAAAGTCAGATCACCAATGAACAACTGAACAAGAATTCACACAGGGCAATTTGACTTCCATTTCCATGGATTAACTTTAGCAGGGTACTACCATCCAAATGCTCTGCTTAACTCACAAGGTGCAGGTTAGGTTAAGAAAATACATGTGACTTATGACCAACTTCCTAATCTTTAATGAGGGACAATCTTATTGTATAATTTAAAGTCTGTTCCTTATACACATTTTAGTTTGACTTCACCACTATCTCTAACCCTGAACCTTACAATCACTCCAAAAATGCATGCACTTGTCCAGTGCTGTGGTGGCCACCTATAATCCCAGTGACTCAGGAGGCTGAGACAGGAGCATCATCACGAGTTCAAAGCCAGTCTCAGCAAAAGCAAGGAGCTGGGGATGTGGCTCAGTGGTTGAGTGCCCCAGAGTTCCAACCCCTGGTACCCACCCCCACCAAATATGCCCACACTATGCTTGTTGAATGAATTTGGTTGCTTTACTTTTCTGGTTCTCAGCTGTGCAGGTAAAGAAAGATTTAAATTATCCCCTTGGAATTTTGTTGGAGGAGGGTGATATGTAAACAACGGTCCATATACCCTCTTATTTATAGACCCAGTAGAGTGGTAAGTGCATGACCATTCTTACTGATCCAACTGTTTTGAAAATGACTTTAGATCTATGGCCAACTGGGCTTACTAAAGTTTCATCACATGGGCAGCATTACACAACAAAGGAGTCTCCCTACTAGAAGTGACTCCCTTACCACAAGACAGAACAGACCAGATCAGGTAGTATGTAACTAAGCTGGCATCTCAGGATGCTGCCTCTGTATTGAGCATACTTTCTTCTTTCTCCAAAAATTGCTGATTGAATAATTAATTTCTCTTTCCATAGGAGTGAATGAATGATCGGAGAAATGGGGATGGACAAAATCCAAAAGTTTTAGTTTAGAATCATGATTCTCTGTCCCTGCTGTACTGTGCAATTCATAGAACCTACCAGTAAAGACTTTCCTCAATCACTGATCTGTGGCTTGGGCACCAGCTATTTTTCCAAACAAAAATTTTTTTTAAAAAATACTGTGAACAAATGCTTCACCTAATCAATCCTCTTATTTCTTAATATATTGACCAGTAAGGAACATAAAATATCTTTCTGACTTTCAATTTTATTGGTATGGAAGAGCATATTAGACTATTTCTCTCTCTGAAAATAACATTTTCACTTTTATATGAGCACATACAAATTTAACATTTATGTGTAAATCATATCACCCAGTTGTGCCTGTATTATTTATGGCTGGAATTAGAGAGGCATAGAGTGACATGGAATTATGGCCCAGAACCATTCCAAGGGCAAACTTTGAATGGAATTCCTTTAGGAAAGGTTTTATGTATGATCTTAAGAATCAGAGCACTATTTCAGATTGCCCAGATATAGCAGTGACATTTAGGGAGCAGGGAAAGAACAATAATTCTACTTCCTTTGCAATTTCTAATAAAATGCTCAAGATACGCTCACTAGAATATCATTTTTACAAGGAATCATGTTTTCAATGATCTGTTTCTGGGTATTTTGTAAGAGATAAGGCATGAGCATAAATCCCAGTTCTGCTGCTTTCTTTCCCAGGAGGCCAAGGGCAAGTTGGGATTGTCCTTTCTGTGACTGTATTTTCTCATTTCAGAAAAGAAGATGATAATATTAAGGAAAGGCATTGTGAATATTAAATGATGGTATTCATATGAAGCTGCATGGGAGAGTGTGTGTGTGTGTGTGTGTGTGTGTGTGTGTGTGTGTCTGTCTGTAAGGGAGTAGAGGAAAGGGATCTGAATAAGATGAATTTGAATTACATGTGTCTAAAGACCTAAAAGACTTCTGGATCCTAACTTTCTATTTCCAAGGAAAATCAGAATTTTTTTTTCATACAAGTAGAATGAGGTACAATATATTAATAATACTTGTAAATATTGTAGGAAAATATTGAAACCTTTGGGCATTAATATAATTTTAGTATTTCATTAGACTGCAGTTATAGAAGGAACTTTAATTTTTTTCTTTTGGTGTATTATTTATTTTAATATATTTTCAGAATAGCTTTCATTTCAATTTTAATAAAATACTAAGTGATGGAAGAAAAATTAAAAAGCAGCTGAACAAAATGGAGAAAAGGAAATGAACAACTATGAAACCTTTGTTTATGTAGCCACATATATTTTTGGTGATCAAAACTATATTTAAAATGATATAGTCTTTTTGCAGGTGTTTCTTTTGTGGTTTCAAAATAAGCTATGATTGGTATTTCAAATTTTATTCTAATTATTTCACTTTTTAGAACATTTTTTAATTTAATTAACTTGGTTAATTAATTCACAATGGTGGAGAAGTGAGATGTCTTACATTTTCTTAAATTTAATGAGACACTTCCATTATTTAGGATTTCAGTTATTTTTGTAATAATCCATCATTATTATTTTAATCATTTATCCTTTAATTTCTACTTAGTAGGAATATTGCATTTTCTTTAAAAAATGCATTGAACTTTATGAAATGCTTTATTTCATATTGCTCCAGAATATATCTTCTTTCAATTTCACCCTCTTAATGTGACAAATTTATATCACATTTCCTAATATAGACAATTTTCAGAATTTTGGAGTTAACATATTTTTGTGTTCTCATCTGTTGTCTCCTTTGGTGATTGTTAGATTATTATCATATGTGATAAAAAAGGAAATGCAAAAACTAATTATTTCTACTGAAAATATAGGTAAAATAGGCATTTGCTCTTCCTATGTAAAATGAGAACTATTTGCCAAACTTTACTTCCTCCATCCTTACCCATTATACTTCTCCCACCATTTAAACATAGTATAGTCATATTAATAAGAAACCATTGACTTTAGCTCTAGATGATTATGGCTCTTAAATAGAATATCTTTTACTTACTCATGTTCCAAATGAATCCATTTCTACTTATTATTATATTATTATATGGTTGGCAACGGTGTCACTTGTAATGATAAGTTAAATATGTGCATAATTGGTTTTATTATTCATAGCTCTTTCTAACATATCGCATGATACACTTTGATATCAAACTGATAAATTTTATCTTATGAACTTTCCTTCTTTGCTAATGTGTATTGATAAGCTTTGTTACTGGATCCACTGGTACTGTGCTTCATTTTTGAGATTTTTAGTTGTGCCATGCGGTAACATGTTCCTACACTGTTAATTTTTTAACTGTGCTAGTTGAAAAATTTTTGGCTGGTTTGCTGGATAGAATTTTGATTGTATTTCTGTGTGCACTTTGAAATAATCTTGCTAAATCATGCCCCTCAAAGATATGGCTTTTTATTGCATCATGTTAAATTTATTAGTTATCATAGGGGGAGTTAATATATTTGTATTTACTCATAATCTGTATTCTGTGTTGTGCTCCTATTAGCATTCATATTTTTAAATGTATGCCTGGCTCATTAACTTTTTCTTGTTATTGTTTGCTGTTTTTATAGAAAGTATTCCTCTTGTACTTTTAAGTTTGTATTGTTTTTCTCATCATGTTGGCAGAATGGTAGTTATTCTTTCCTGTCCAGTACCACTGCCCTTCCCTTCAATCTACTTTAAGATATTGTTACCTTTGTTCCACCAGCTATTCAATCAAATACAAATCCTTGGACACTGGGGTAGGAATGTTTTTTGCAGTCTCTGATACCTGGGCTACTTTTATAAGCCTTTATGATGTGAAGATTTAAAAAGTTCAGCTCCCTGTAGTTTTTCTTTCCCCATGTACTTCACCTTCCAACAACAACAAATTAAGAATGTCTGTAAGTCATGGTCACTCTTATATTATACATATGTGGGCTTTTCCTTCAAGCAGCAAGTCATAGATGCTGCCCTTGACCCAGTCTAACCTGCAGTGAGAAATGTCTTATGTTTATGGTATCCTGTGCCAGAATCCATTTCCATTCATTATTATATTTCTTTGGAAAAGTCATTTAGGATTGATCTATGGGCTCAAATCATAGTCTCCATTCTCCCTCATGTCTATTTATTCTTCTAAATCTTTAAAGAAAAAAGATTAGAGAGCTTTATTAGAGTGAAATATAAAGCTATAGAGAGTAGAATTTATATAACAAATGTAAGTGTACTGAGATGTCACATAATTCAATGCTTATTATTCGTGCCTGATTCTGAGAGTATGTACACAATGTCTAAAGAGATTAGAACAGAGTGTTCCATAACCTTCTGGATTCACTGTTTTTTTTTTTTTTTCCAAATGGTTTTTGTGATACTCATTTGAAAGCTTTTATGACAAATAGATATCATCAATTCATAATATAGAGACATAGATGAGGCAGTCAGAATTTTCTTCCAAATACAAGTGAAAGTGAAATTGGCATATATTCAACATTATGATATTAAAAATAATCTTCATGATTTTCCACAAACTTTCTGGAAAAAGAAAATGATAATGATGGTTATACTTTATTGGAATGAGGGTTTTGAATGAATGTCTCAATAAGTCTGTGAGATAGGAAGAAATGAGTCTCTGTTTTATTTTTTGAACAAATGAAGCAAAAAGGGGTTAAATTAATTACATGAGCCATACGAAATAGTGAGTGGGTGAGCCAGGATCCATACCTAGGTCATTAGACTTTGTAACTTCATGGTCACTGCTTCTGTGGATATACAACAGAGAAGAAAGGAGAGTAAGGGAGAGAAGATGAGAGAGAGAAAAAGAGAGAGAGAGAGAGAGAGATTAGATAGGCCAGTGGAATGCAACATGCCATGTGGTTTATTCTGCCACCTACTATTATTCTCCATTCTTGAAAGATAGTTCTCCTGGAACTTAGAATCACAGTCAGATCAGGATCTTGCCATTGCTCTCTGGGGCTGTCAAAGGTATAATTCTTATTGTTTACAAGAGATTATGATAGTCTAGCAAGTTTTTGAGCAAATTCTTTTATATATTCGAGTTGCTTCTGATGTGCCTTCTGATGCTAACTTCCTATTCTTTGATAGCCCAATAGTAATCAATATTAATAAACTGTCATGTTTTCTTTTGCACTTTACTTTCTAATAATAGTCGTTTTACTTAGTTCTCCACTATGTCTTTAGAAAACTTTAAAAATTCTGTTATAACTTTATGCAATATATTCAGATGTTTCTGTAAAATAATTTTGCTCATTAGTTAAGTTTTACTTTAGTTTCCTTAAACAACTGAGAAACTAATGATTTAAAAGGATTCATTGTCTAGGTCTAAGGTAAAAATATTTTTCATTTTGACTGCATTGAGACCAGGATCCTGGATATGAGCTGATTATGCTGATAAGAAATCAGTCTTGCCTTAGTAATAAAAAGTGTTGGCTCTTATTCTCATTTTTTTTTCTCCTCCAGCTGCAGCCCGAATCATCCTTATTAGGACAGTTTTATGGTCTAATTTTTTTAATAGAGTAAAGCCTGACATAAATTAATGGAAAATCGAACTTTAAACCCCTAAACCTTAAGTGACTTTACTCTTAACTTAACCACAGAGTCTTTTTGAAATACTGATGAATGACAAGTAATTACTTACTCAATGTAATGCTTGTCAATCAACTGAACAAACAATTATGAAACCTAATATAATATTATTCAGCAAAACCCTGAGCAACACAAAAGGGGACAAGTTAAATATTTCAAAGACCACTGACTCAGGACATCTGTAACTACATGATTATGACTTTGTTCATTGGCTTTTTTGACTTATTTTAGGTGCAATGCCAAATTAGATTTCCTAAAACAGAGTGATCCTAGTGCTACTTCTATATTTCAAGAAATGTGCTTACTGACATGTTAATTCTGCTTGATGAAATTGTGAATGTTCCAGGCTTGGTGTTCAAAGACTGAGGTTTTGCTTCTTCACCATGTGAGGACTGGGTCATCCATGGGTTTGCTTTATCACTTTTGTGCCTCAATTATACATGTATTATCATCATCACTGAGTTTTGAAGATTTTTTTGAACTATGCAAAATTTTTATTTAAAGAACGTTTAAATTAAGGTTTAGAAAAGCCAAAATATAATTATTTGACAAGGACTAAGTCAATAGATATAAATCTATTTATACAAGAACAATGCTTACATTCAGAAATCTATAGACATTTATAAATATTAGAGAGGATGTGGAAAATTTTTCACTATTGGTATGAATGAAATTGGTCACATCTTGTTGAAGAGGAGTTTTCTTTTCTTTTTTTTTTTTTTTTTTGTACTGGGATTGAACTCAAGGATTCTTAACCACTGAGCCACATCCCCAGCCCTTTTTTGTATTTTATTTAGAGACAGGGTCACACACTGAGTTGCTTAGGGCCTTGCTAAGTTGCTGAGTCTGGCTTTGAACTTAGGATCCTCCTGCCTCAGCCCCCAAGCCGCTGGGATTGCAGGTATGTAACACCGTGCCCAGCTTTAAGAGGAATTTTACAATATGGATCCTTTTGCCCAAAATTTTCCTGCAGAATTTAATCTTAAGGAACTAATTCACATTTCGCTGAGAAATTTAGGTAAAAGAATGTCAATGACAAAATTTGTTCAGAACAATGAAATGTTAGAAACAATTTATGTACATTGTGAAAGTCTACATTAATAATACCACATTCATAACTATATGAGAAAAGACTGCAGTTATTAAATGAAAATATGAAATAATAAAACATGAGAAAGAAGTTTTAAGATTTATGCATAACGTGATTTTAAATATAGATATTATTCACTAATTATTGAAAATCATCATACCTGAGCAGAATAATTCTAGATAATTAATACATTTTGTAATGCAATTTAACCATTTACATAATAAGAAAACATTTACTCATTACAATATAGTATTAAGATAGCAGTTAATAATTGCTGACATCTTTTGAGCACTTATGTGACAGTCACTCCTCCAAGTGCTTTACATGTATTAACTTACCTAGTATGAATGAGGTTGTTGTTGAAATAGCAACATACAAGCAAATATAAGCATATGACAAAGATCTTTCTCATAGCAGTAAAGCTCCCCAAAAGGAATTCTACTTTTAATCAACAGCAATAATTCTACTTATAATCAACTCTGATGAGTTTTGGAGACTTTTGATAAGTAGGAAACAAACAAACAAACAAACAAACAAAAAGATATTAAAGGACTGAGAGCATCAGTGTAGTCCACTGACTTCAAATGAGGGCGGGATGTAACTCATGGAGGCTACAGATGAAATTTGTTTAAACGAATTCAGTCCTTAAGAAATCCTTTACTCCCAACATCACCTGGGTCCTTGAAAATGTGGATTCTGTTCTTCAAAATTTTTAGGCAATGGAAGTCATGGAAAGGATTCTGCAAGGTTTCTGCAAGTTTAATTGAGAATCTACTTCATGGGAATAGGCAGACAGCAGTAAAAAAAAAAAAAATACTTTGATTATATCTAGTAGATCTCTGTACCTTCAGAAATTTTAAAGAGATTGGAGGAAACCTTGAAGCATGGTGAAGGTAGAAGACACTTTGCAAAGAACATGGTGAGAACTGGAAAAGTAACGGGGAGCAAAACCATGCAGTTCTTTCTCAGATTTTAGACAAAGAAAATGCTTTTGCTTTCTAAGTATAGCCATAAGAAGTGATTCTGAGAGACATGATATTTTAGTCCACTTTTTTGCTGCCATGACTAAGAGAACTGATAAGAACAATGTTAAGGATCTGTTTCACAGGTCTCAGTCCACACAAGGCCAGCTTCATTCCTTAGGGCTCGAGGTGAGGTAGAACATCATGGTGAAGGAGTGTGGCAGAGGAAAGCAGCCCACATGATGATCAGGAAGCAGAGAGACTCCATTTACCAGAAAGCAAATATATACCCCAAAAATATGGCCCTAATGCTCATCTCCTCCAGCCACATCCTACCTACCTTCAGTTATGGCTCAGTTAATCCAATCAAGGGAACAATTCACAGGTTCAGTTAAGGCTCTCATAACCCAATCATTTATCCTCTAAATCTTCTTGCATTGTCTCATACATGAGCTTCTGGGGGGACACCTCATATTCAAATCAGAACACAAGAAATAAATAATTTTCCATTGTTGTTTCTTCAGCATGAATTTAATGTAGAAATGTAGATGACTCTGACAGGGATGGGTGGGCCAGTGGAATGCCTGAAATATCATAAAACCAATAGATAAAATCAGTCTTCTAAATCCTCCAATTCATAACATAGTAGGCAAACTCTCCTATTTTTTTAAATCACATTGGTCCTGACAGTCTAACTGCAAATGATCAGTATTTTTTCTCCTGCCTTCACCGCCTTACTACCTGACCTATTGATTTGATCATTAGCATATGTTCTAGAGGAATTGCAAGGAAAAGAGAAAGAGATTAAAACTGGATGTAGAAGCATTTGTTTTCCTGTGATGGTTGTGAATCACCAGAGAATTGTGTACATTGTAAGGTCACTGACTTGTCCCTATTTGAGCAGAACTCTCTTAGTTTTAATGTTGAATGCCATGTGCCAAGGGAGCCTTCTCAGTCTCAGGCAAACCAGAAGCATTGCTCACCTCAATTTTGCAATCTGTGTACGTACCTTAACCAAGGTCAAGGATTATATCTGGAGTGATTGTTGACAAATGTGAAGAGGCATTGATAAACTGGATAGTTCTCATCAGTCTGGAAACATTAACATGATTGCTGACTTTAAACATCTGAGAAAAGTTCACATCAAAGAGAGAGAAAGCAATGTCACTAAATCAGAGTACTCAGCAGCAGAACATTGAGCTTGATTTTTGTCTTAAGGCAATAAAAAACATTCAAATCACACCATCTGCCAAGCACCCACTATGCTTAAGCTTGAAGGCTCAGGTAGACAACTTCCTCTTATTAAAGTGAGATTCCCAAGCAGAGGCTAAATATATGTCTGGGAATTATGGAAGATATTAGAATTGAGAGTCAGAGTCTAAGATCCTTTCTAACTGACATTCACATTATGAGGGGATCAGGAAGAAGACAGTCAAATGATGCCTTCTCTTCCTTCAGATTTAAACAGACTAAACTTCGGAATGACCTTTTACTCATTTCTCATTCATTCACCAAATCAGTTTGGAATTTTTTGGATCTGGCAAAAGTAAATGAAATCAGAAGCCAAGTTCAATTTCAGTTCACATAAGTTCAATTGGAACTCTGCCTATTGATCTCTGGACTTATTTATGTATATTTCCAAATTAATTCCTTTACTCTAGCTAATCAAGATAGCATCTTCCTTTTTATAGTATTGTCCTTTATTGAAAAACTGCCCCATCAGTGACAACAGATCCTATCATTCTTTGCTTTACAGAAATGTTCAAGAAATTTGATGCAAGTCCCATATGTGTTGTCTCTTTAATTCATTTTCTTTCTCATTTCCTTATCTTCTCAGACTTTCTTCCCATTTTAGAATAGGGACACAAATGCCACTGCTTAAGCTATTATACCTTTCTATTATCGCTACTCCCAGTACTTGAGAAACCTTGACCAAAATTTATTCTGATTTTCATTCATTTGCATTCTCTCTGCCTTTAGAACATTCATTCCCCTCTGCCTTTAATACATTGAACTCTCCTTCATCAGAGTAAAAAAGGTTCAACTTCACATGAAAGTCCTGGCTACCTATGACATTGCTTTCTACTCTGTCAACTAAAAGGTGTATCGATTGGGCAGCAAACACTTCAAGGAATGCCAAGTCAAAAAAAATGATACATATGTATATTCTGATTCCTCTTTTCTTTAAAAGCTCTCCAATTGCTGTCCCTCCCTGTTGATCTCTTGGTGAGCAAAATATATGACACATTCATAGATGAAGTTTCATCATGCACTAATATATGAAATGGTAATTGTTTGAGTCAGTTTTTCGCCACTGTGACTAAAAGACCTGACAAGAACAATTTTAGAGGAAGAAATGTTCAGGTGGCTCAAAGATCTCTGTCTGTAGATGGCCAGCTTCATAGCTCTGGACCCAAATGAAGCAGAACCTGTGGTGGAAGAGTGTGGAGGAGGAAAGCAGCTCAGGACATGACAATCAGAAAGCAGAGGGAGTTGAAGCTCTGCTCACCAGGAACAAAATATATACACCAAAAGCTTGCCCACAGGGACTCACCTCTTCCAGCCACACCCTACCTGATTATACCACCCAGTTAATCCCTATCAATGGATTAATCCACTGATTAGTTTAAGGCTTTCATAATCTTTTCACTTCTAAACTTTTTTGCATTGTCTCATATCTAAGCCATATCAATACTATTCTCTTTCCTTTTCATAGATAATTGGATCTATTTGTTGTGTGATAGAAATGGAGACAGATGAAGGACAGGGAGGAGGTCAGAGAAGAGGAAATGGTTAATAGGAAATGGTCCATTGCTGAAGATTTAGGAAGGCACCTCCAGCTGATGAAGAATATTGCTTATATTGCTTAAAAACAAACACGATGGCAGCATTATTTTCCTTCAAGAATACTGTTTTCATCTCTCTTCAAACCCTATCGTGTTCCACAAGGAAGAAAGATGTGAAGTGTAGAACTAGTTTGTAGAATATGTTTTAACCAGGCATTGAAAATACCCAAGCATCTTCTTTACTCTAGAAAACAACTATCTAATATAATGTCATTATTTGGCCCTTTTTTTATTCTTTTTTTTTTTTTCAGCTTAAATAGTGAGTCTTCATTTAAATACTCAAGTCTATTCTTAAGGTTTTTTGATGTTTTTACGAAACTTATTCAGAAGATTTTACATTTGTTAAATTACTGTTATCTCAGATAAACTTTAATAAGAAGAAAATAGGACATCAAATAAATGATCAGTTGGTCTTATTTGATTTTTGAGAATTAGAAATATCTTAGTACCTTGTTTCTGCAATAGCTTTGAGGAAATAGCTCAAGTGGCAATGTTTGCAGTTTTACTTACTAATTATGGGGAGAGAGAAAGGAAAATAAATCATGTACTAAGAGATGAGAAGAGTAGAGAAGCTTTATCATATTGTAACACCTATCAGCAAAAATGTTGTATGCATATGAGATATGCATAATCTTGATTTTGAAAATAACATAATAAAATTATGAAAATCCATATGATAACAAACTACATTAGGTGGAAGCATCTAATATACATTTTGTTTTACTGTCTTGATTATATAACTTGCAAAACCCCAATTTCTATACTCTGGTACTATGGTAAACATCACTGCCATCATCGATATCTGGCTTCCTCATACATTTGAGAATACGTGAACGTCGGATTCCGCAACCCTTGGAATTAGGCATTGCAATGTGACTTGATCTAGCCAATGAAGTATGGAGAGAGTAACTTAATAAAACAGTGGTGGTGCACACGTGTGATCCCAGGGACTCCAGAGGCAGGAGTTCAAAGCCAGCTTTGGCAAAGCTTTAAGTCCCTAAGCAACTTAGTGAGACCCTGTCTCAAAATAAAAAGTATAAAGGGCTGGGCATGTGGCTCTGTGATTCAATCCCTCGTGCAAAACATACAACAACAACAACAAAAAACAATCATAAGCAAGTACTCAGTTCTCTACTTTCTTTTCCTTTCTGTTGTTCAGAATGTCAATGTTCTGAATGAGATAGTTTCTGTTAGCCTGTTTCCCAAAGTGAGGAAAACATGGTTTAGAAAACCTCTTTTGATGCATATGAAAATAAACTGACTTAGAAATAAATCTTTCTTATTTTTGAGCTGCTGTGTTTGGGGTTTATTTGTTACTGAACCATAATCCTACCTATCTTCACTGATTCATCATAGGGGGATCATGATTGAGCTAGAATAGAAATAATATCACAGAAATCACTTCAGAGAATTTTTCTGTCTACATTTTTGGGAGAAAGTAAGCATATTTTTGTTGGGTAATAGATAGTTACATCAAGTTCAGTGAAAGAATACTATTATTTGTTGCAGTTTAGATATTTCAGAGAAGGCAGAAGGTATATATACAAACTGTGTGATTTCCTCTGAATGACTCACAGTAGCCAAAGTAGTCACTTTGACTTTAAAGTGCTCTAGTAGCCCTTACAATGGTTATACAGTTCTGTAATTTGCTATATTAAAATCTTCCTACTTGGAATATCTACAATGGTCTTTATTTTCCTGACTTAATTATATTAAGACCAATGGTCTTTATACTTTTTCTTTCTTTAAAAAAATATTGCAATGGATTATTTAAAAAATATAGAAAAGTGGAAATGGTACTTAATTTCTTTACCCAAACCTAACAATATTACTGCATTTTTTCATCTTTGTGTATGTTTTAATTTAAAAAGAAATAAAAATATAATACATAGGAAAAATATGTTGAAAATGAACAAGGTAGGGGATGATTTATCGCTATAAATTTTCCTATTATAAAATTTCTGAAAATACCAGCTAAAACACATGCATATGTTTATCATATATTTATATGCAAAACTAAGCTATCAAAAATTTACAGGAAATGCTCAGATTCATAAACATGATTCTGACCAAGCAAACCAACTTCTAAATCTAGTTGCTTTGCTTTCTATGGGGGACCAAGCCTTGTTCTACCAAGATAATTTTTTTTATTAGTTAAATACCTCAGTTTCAGATAGATCACTTGAATTCAATTAGAATTAAGCCACACATATGTCTTGCAAGTACATACACACAGTGAAGATAATTGCAAAAGCTAATGAATACAGAATTATTTTTAAATCAGCCAAAGAGAGAGAGAAAACAACAACAAACAAAAAATAAAAACAGAGTACTCACAAAGAAGCAATGTTTTACTAGTAGCTGATAACTGATTTCTGAAAAATTCAACAAATGTCAACAAAGAATGAATTAAACTGGAAGAATTTTTACCATCAGAATTGGTTACTCTGTGAAATAATATTTTAACAAAGAAAAAATGTTAGTCATTTTCAGAGAAAAAGTAAATAACCCTAAGAATTTACTAGAAACTCTTTAAAATATTGCTGAAGGTTATACTTTTGAAGAAGAAATCTTATTCTACAAGAAAATATTTGGATCACAAAATTGAGTAGTTCACATATAAAATATTAGAGGTTGTTAAATTTTATATATTGATGATGAAAATAATAATAAAAAGCTTTATTTAGTGTTTAAAATATAAATTGTGGAGAAATATGTATATAAATAAACAAGTTAGAGAATAAAAGTATTATGAAATGTTTGTATTTTGCAAAAGGCAGGTGATAATTCATTTTATATATAATTAGTTAATTTAAAGTTAAATATCCATGCTAAATTTTTCTACCATTTATAAGAACAGAAATAGATTGTGTAATTTCTACACTATAAGCAGGGTAAATAGAAAACGGATGAAGAAAAAGAAATCCATCCATTGAAAAGCAAGAAGGGGAGAAAAATAGTAGGAAAGACAAAAAATGTGAAATAAGAGCAGATGTGAATTCAAACATATCTCAAACTATAGTAATAATGAAGGGACTACATGTTTACCTTAAAAGGAAAAATAATCAGAATGTGGGAAAATTCAGTCTAATACATGATTTCTAATACATATCTAAAACTTAAGAAAACACAAATGTTGCAATAAAAAGATAAGAGGTAAGACATGCTGATGAAATGTGTAATGAAACACAACTGCTGTCTGTATTCAATATGATGCAAAATAAGGCTTGCACTATAATTTGAAACATTCAAGATAAAATTATAAGGTATTTATTTCACTAAGAAGATAAAGTAATTTCAAAATACCATAGTTCTAAAGTCAGTAATGTAAAATTTGATATATCTGTAAGGAGAAATTAAGACATTCTCTCTCTTGGTGTGAGATTAAAGCACATACTATAAAGATTTTTTTATAGTAAAATAAGACAAACGGAAAGTTACACAGAAGAAGCATACAACTTAGGGGATTATTATAAGGTGAATAGCATTTGAACCATCACCTGGGTCATGAAATTGAACACTGACAGAAGCCCCTGGTGTTCTCTCTCTGTGCTGCCTCCCATTGATAGGTCCTCCCTCCCTCTTTCTAAAGGCAATCAATATTTTGACTTTATAGTAAAAATGTCCTTGTGTTTCTTTATGACTGATTCACCTTGTGCACATCCCTGGACACTATTGTGTAGTGTCCCACTTTTTTTTTTTTTTTCAAACAACATATCCTTCAAGTCTCTTTTATTTCCTTCCTCCATTCTTCTCTTTTTCATGGAATTTATCTGTTGAAAAAAACAACCCATCTGACTTGTAGAGTATCCTCTGTTGAGAAAATCAACCCATCTGACCTGTAGAGTATCCCAGTCTGAATTTTGCTGAAGGCATACTTACAGCACAGATCTCCACATTCCTTTGTCCCTGGATTTCCTGTACATTGTCTGTTCAGACTCATCTCAATCCTTTAGCAAGACCCAAGGATAGAGGAAGTAGAAAAAAATTCCATAAGAAGCAGAGAAATTTTACATCTTAGATTTATCTCTAGTCAGATGTAGAATGTTATTTCACTCTCTGACCACAAATATATCAAGCTATATATCAGTATCAAAAGATAACTACTTTTTCACATTTGGAAAAAGATTATCTTTTAAAAATCCATCAAATGTTATATACTGTGATGGGATAGAAACACGAATTTTAAAGTTGAGAACAAGATAAATAAGCCCATAATCATGATTTATAAACAAAATGAAATGTGCATGTGCTTTTACTTCTTAAAACTTATCTTCTTGGTCTTGTTTTTTTCCTTCCATATTTTTTATTCATGCATTATGGTTGCACATAATGATGGTATTTGTAGTTATACATTTATACATGTACAAAATATAACAATAAAATTAGGCTAATATCACTCCCTAGCAATTTCCCCTCCTTTCCCTCCTCCCACCCTCTGGTCTTTTTCCTTTACTTATCTCCTTTCTTTTAATTTTCATGGGAATTTTCTTGGTCTTTAGATAACATCCATATACTTTTTCTTTTTTTTTTTTTTTTTGGTACTGGGGATTGAACCCAGGGGCATTCCCCCACTGAACCTCATCCCCAGCCCTATTTTGTATTTTATTTAGAGACAGGGTCTCACTGAGTTGCTTAGGGCCTCACTAAGTTGCTGAGGCTGGCTTTGAACTCGCAATCCTCCTGTCTCAGCCTTCCAAGTGCTGGGATTACAGGCCTGCGCCACCACGCCTGGCTATCCATATACTTTTGAGTGTGAACTAGCGTTGTTCTTTGTATCCTTCTTGACGTATTATTTAGATGACACTTTTCATAATTACCTTCTTTCCGATTCTGCCTTCCACAAATACCTATAAAGATTTTAAAAGTTTAGATGTCATTATGAAACAGGGAGCATGACAAAACTTGCCTGTAAGTAGGCATTGAATCATTTTTATTTTAATGAAATCATGCATTGAACTTATATTGCTAGATATGTCAATGTAAAGTAATTCCCTCTTGGAATATCCTTTTGGTAATGAAATTATATTTTGAAATCATTAAATTGTTGCTTAGCCTTGCACAATAACTCTTAAATTGTTATGGGAGTATTTCAAAAATTAGAAAATCAAAAACAAAAATATTAGGCCAGGTGCAGAGGTGCATGCCTGTTACTCCAGTGACTTAGGACTTGAAGCAGGATAATTGCAAATTCAAGGCCAACCTCAGCAGTTGAGTGAGACTCTTTCTCAAAATATGAAAAAATAAGTAAATAAATAAGAAAGACTAGGGATGTGGCTCAGAGGTAGAGTGCCCTCAGGTTCAATCCTTAGTACCGAAATAATTACTACTACTAATACTACTACTATTACTAAGTTAAAGAATAATTTGAGAGGAAACAAAAAGCATTAGTATGAAGTTAAAGGCTTCATTGTATGTCTCTCTTCAAATCATATCTTCCTACCTCGAACTGAATTTCATGTTTAAATTTATTTCTTTGCACCAATACTGCACATTTCTAAATTAAACATAACATGACTATGCACGCTTTTAATCTTATTGGTGTAGTTCTGTATATGTCTTTTGTATCATTTTAGCTGTCTTTTAAACTAAATGACCATTTGAAAAATGCAAGCTGTTCTTCACATTTCAGTTCCATCCAGATTTCCGTGCTTGGATATGTCATAGTTTATTAACTATTTTCCTTTGGCTGATTCCTGATTTCAGTGATTTGGTTTTCCAACTTATTTCTATAAATTATCTTTTCCAATTCTATTTTCTCTTTTGTGTGGTTTCTTTCCTTTCTCTCTTTGCCATTCATACCAGTAATTCTTTCATTACTTTAAATTCCTATAGTTTTTGTTCTATAATTTTGTAATTGTGTTCCTATTTCCTTCATTCTCTCTCATGGTGCATTGTTTTGTTTTTATGTCATTAATAAATTACAATTATTTTTAAGTGAGTGCTTTTATTTAATGAACTCCACTCAGTTTTCACATTAAAGCACCTTTGGGAGTCCTTGATGCCCTCAGAAGGGATCCTGGGGTGACTTTTATTGAGAAGTTAAGATTTCTGTAGCTAATGGGAACACTGTTTTTCTATTCCATTTTTCAAAGATGGGTCTGCCCTTTGAAACTCTGTGCTTCACCAGAGAGGCTCAATTCCAGCTCCCACCTTCTATCATGGGAGTCACCAACCAGGGCATGTGGGCCAAGGGCTAATAGAGCACCTTAGTGTCAGGACCCACATTTGTGCTCCCTGTGCTCCCTTTGAGTTCTTTTCTATTCCTAGCACAATAGTAATATATTTATAGTTGTGTATGGATGTATATAAGCGTATATATTATATATATACAAATACATATAATAGTATTCAACTTTTATGTTTATAGCAGAATTTGGAATCACTTTGATTCATCACAGTGCCTGTATTGTCCAAAAACTTTAAAAATATTTATTAGACTCTGTTCCCAGTCATTTCTCATATCATTTAACTGCAGTCAGATTAAGAACTATACACTTTATCTTTTAGACTTTTCAATATAATTTGGCACAATTAAAGATTATATTTTTCTTTTAAACCCAACGACTGCTAATATTTTACTCAACTTTTGGCATTATATACAAATTAGCAAAAAATTAGCAAAGATTAAAATTTGGTCTCATTTTGCTGTAAAAATTAAACAATTGTGTGTGACTGTGGGAAAGCTATAATGTAAAACATACAATATAAAATGTACATGCAGCATTTTCATTCCCTTTCGCTATTTATATTTAAAATAAGATTGTACTTACATAGGTCTCTGCTGCCAGGTAGTTATTCAATTTTGTTAGATGTAGCAACTTAGGAATTATGGCCTATGTCATTTGATATAGGTTTGCCTGATCATTGTTATTCCTTGTGTAGAGAAGTGTAGTTAGACTAAAATTGTAAGTTAACACTGCTAGCTCCAACACAAATCATATCTTCTTTAGTTCTCAGAATAACCCTCTGCTGAAGATACCATTATTATTCCCACGTCAAAGGGTCAGAATGGTTAAGGAAGTCCCACAATTAAATAGTACTAGAGAATTTCAAAGTCTTTAAAAAAGACTCTGGCTCCAAAATCCATGCACGCTCTAATGGTGATTGCCTTGTGCAGAGTCTCATTCAACATCAATGTAAATAATCTCCTATTATCTAATGTGTGTGTTTTCCTGTTTTGCATTTTGCTCTTGTTATCATAAACAAATATTTACTTAATATTCTTAAGTACAATTTCAAATCACTTTTATAAATATATCTGATACCTCAGTATAAATTCCACTATGTGGAAGTGTTGGATTGATGGATATTCTTATTGCTTTGTATTCATTTTGTCAACTGTCTGTATTTTACCTCTAAAAATGTATCTGTGCCCATAGTAGTTATGATCATCCTTTTTCCTCTTTGTTAATTGTCCATTGCATGGTCAAAATCCAGAAATCATTACATATTTTCTTCAAATGTTTAATTGCATTTTATGAATAATTTTCTTTTCATCAAGGGATCAGATGAACAGAAAATTGAGTAGGGAAAGAAAGAAATTTTAAGATGGAGTAAAAGGTAGATTTAGTTGAAGTCTAAAGTTACACATGGAATGAGAAAAAGAAGAAATTAAATGACATTCCCAATGTCACGACTTTCATAGGAATGCTTGGTCTATAATCCAAATTTTCACAAAGCCAAACCAGGACATTTTGTACTATACTGCAACTTCTTTGTATCTAGGATTGATTGATAACGATCAAGTTTAATAACTGAAGAATACTGAGAACAATAAAAATTTGTTATTCTCTCCTGTGAAACAATTCTAAAAGTTACAAAATAGTTTAAACAGAGCATCTTACAACATATTTAGTGTGATTAAACAAATTAGATGGTAACTGTGGACCACTATAAGCTTCTAGTAATTAAATGCTTCCTTTGTCACTTGGGACAAAAATGCACTCTTTAAATCAAGAGGATAATTACTTTTCCTGACAAGATTTCACAGTGCTTGATTGAGATTTTCAGATGCGTACATAAGAGTTGACAGTTTACATTTGCTATTTTCCCTTAGGTGAAATCTAAAAGCATTCATAGGGTTTAGAATTAATTTGAATAGAGCCCATTAACCCTAAAATGCCTTTCTGCTCAAAGGAGTAATTCACCTGGAAACTAACATAAATGTATTTCTTATCATGAGATGCAAACCTGGCTTTTTGAATAAGCCATGGGGCTCTTTAAGTTGAGACAAAAAAAGAAAGCAATTCTGCATCCCTGTTCATCGTGATGACTGTATTTATCCTGCCTTTTAATAAAAGAGAAAATGACACATTTTATTTTTTACATTAAATTGACATGTGTTAGTATTTCTTG
This sequence comes from Glaucomys volans, assembly GCA_020662805.1. Classification (NCBI taxonomy): domain Eukaryota; kingdom Metazoa; phylum Chordata; class Mammalia; order Rodentia; family Sciuridae; genus Glaucomys; species Glaucomys volans. Next base: position 1,003,237 of record JAJEJO010049595.1, read on the forward strand.
TATTTTGAAAACTGGGGTATGTGTGAAAGACTTAGAGAGCTAATTTCATTAAAGATTCAATGTACCTGGAAAGCAAGGCAGCCTTACCTGCAAGCACATATTACAGAAAAGGTGGGCAGGGAAGGGAGGCATTCTCCCCCATTCTCGGGAAGCTCAGATGCAGCATGCCAGTGACCATGACACCTCATGTACACATATGACTGCATGAATGGTGTGATCCTACAATACATATAATCAGAAAAATGAGAGATTACACTCTATTTATGTATGATCTATCAAAATATTTAAATGCATTCTACTGCATGTACAACTAATTATAACAAATGAAAATTAAAAATTTTAAAAAAGAGTATAGCACTAATCTGCCACACCTCAGCACTTCTTTCTTTGGAAGTTTCAATCTTAGTTTTAATGGAGAGTAAGTTCCCTGAAAGCATTAAATGTTCTAATGAATTGGTGCAAAATGGGAGAAAATATTGCCATAGATATCAATAAAGAAGGTTGAAATTTGAATACAAGAAAAATAATAAACAGTTACTACTGAGTGGTTATACACCTCACATGTGCTTCCTATATACTAGCTCATTTAGTTTACACAGGAAACCCTTGAAGTATAATTTTTCTCTCATTTATAAATGAAAGAATGAATGAATGAATTAATTAATTAATTAAGACTCAGAAATTTGAAGCAGTGCATCCAAATTTCCATATCAAATGTGTGTTTGTCCTTAGTAACGTAGCTCCAGAGTAAGGGCTCTTACTGCATGTTCCCTGCTCCTTGGTGGTGTTAAATGGCAGGACAAATATGATGTGCATGAAGACACTTGTTGGGGTCATTTGGCCAAAATTAGAAAACTTTTGCAAATCTCTTTGGCAAGTCCCAGATGGAATTATGTGAACAAAGTGACTTAAAATCAGACAAATTAATTAAGGAATTTAAGTAGAGATAACTGAAATACATCAAATTTCTAATTTTCTTCTCTGCATTTTTATAAATGTTGGTTAAACTGTCCATCTGTCATGCCTTGTGACATGCTTTCTACTGAGATATACAATTTGGTAGCATTTCATTAAAGGCAAGTGCATTCTTGATATGAAATTCTTTGCATTTAAAAAAATTAAAAGGTGTATATAGGAAAACATGAATATAAGAAAACAGTAAGTGGGATAAAAGGATTTTTTTAAAAATTTATTTTTCTGTATTATAATGAACAAAGATAGTCCTTTTTGTTCTCTAAATTTACTTAAAATACAAAAGTGCATTCCAATACTTTTAAGAGTACAAGAATGCTTTATTTGTCCTGCTTTGATCAAGTTAATTACTGAGCATAATTTCCTTGGTTTATCCATATCACAAAAAACAGAATTTTCCTATTTTAGTTAAGGCCAAGTAATATTCCATTGCATATTTATACCATATTTTTTTATTCACATATATATTGATGGACCTTTGCTTTGCTTTCATGTCTTTAATAGTATGACTAATGCAGAAAAGAACAGAAATGTAGAGACATCTCTTTGAGGATACTGATTTCAACTAAATAGACCTGTAGCCAGATGCAGAATTGCTGGATAATATTGCAATAAATTAGCCTATATGAGGAAGCTATCATAGTCAAACATATAGAAATATGGAATACAATAGTGATTTTCTGGGGCTATGGAGTGTGGTAAATATGGTATACAGTTTCAAAATACCTAGATGAATATGTTCTAAGGATTTACTGTGTATCACTTAGTACTTACAGTTAATGATATAATATTGTACACTCTCAAATTTAAGAGGGTAGGTAATGTTATGCATTTCTAACACATGTGTATTTGCATACACATGCAAACATATGGGGCACAAGGAAATTTTGGAAGGTGTGAGATATATTGATTACATTGATTATGGTGAGGGTATCATGGGTGCCTGCCTATGACCAAACATCAAACTGTATGTACTAAATACATAAGTTTCTTTGTGTATCAATTATACTTTAATAAAACATTTTAAAAGGCTCTTGAATGTGTTCAGCTTGAGGAATAAATGAAAATGAGAGAGGAAGAAAAATAACTTTGAGAAAATGAAGAAAGACTCTCAGAAATAATGATTATGGCAAAGGAAGAGGATGAAACAATTGAGGGATGGTCGTGGTGGCAGAGAAGACTTGACATAGTGGTTCAACTTTGAAAATGTAATTTAAATTTCTAATACCATAAGCACATTATACACAGTGAAAATTCACAATAACCAATTCATCTATCTCTGGGCTAGACAGGCTTATATTTTTTTAACAGATGAGCAGATGATCACTATAGTCAGTTCCTCAATTATATAGAAAAAATATGTGACATATATGATACATATGTTTCAACATATATGTGGTAGTTATATAATGAAAAAGTATAGTTCATTTAAATTTAAATGAGGTCTTAAAAATCAGTGGGGGTTTCTGAATCATTCTTTTAAATACAGTCACTCAACCAGAGAGTCAATCTGTCTGTCTCTCCCCTATTTAGCTCCCACTATAAAACAGATTTACAGGATTGAAGAGTCACTCTTTCACTATGAATTTTTTTTTAGATCTTCATTTTGTTGGAAAACAATTCTGCTTATTTACAAAAAAAAAGTTGAAAAGAGGAAAGTCTAAAATTGTAGAGTCCATGTTTGTGTTAGAGCACAGTGGAAGACTGGAATTTTTGTACCTTATTTTGAAGGATAGGAACCCATACAAAAAGAAAAGTGAATTCTATTGCTTTAGCATTTCTCTAATTCTATCCTAGTATTCCTATTTCCTAGCTTAATGTACTCCTATCAAGAAAATTTTCCTTCTAATATTTCAAAAGGTTTACCTAAAATGAGACCTCCAATGCATTATTTAAGCTTCAGATTCTATTAAAGCTGTTACTCCTTTTCTTTCTGTCCAAGAGGTAGCCAGGAAAAGTATTAATGTTAAAATCAATGTGGAAAACATACAAATTTTCAGCCTTTTTTCAAAAAAATATTCCTAGAGCATCACATTGATTGTCTTCAAGTCTGTAATGCACATGAGTAAAGCTAGTAGACTCCTGAATGGATGCAAGGAGAGAGCACCCTCAAAGCAGGAAGAGCAGTGAGCGGCAGAAAATGACTTGAATGGTTGCCTGGGAGTCCAAGTTCAGGGAGGTGTGAGACCTGGCAGGTGGACACTAGATGCTCAACAAGGAGGCATGCAGCTCCAATGAATGTGTGTCCCCACCAAATGACATTCAGAAGTTCTCACATGCATCTTACTTCTCACAGAGATTTTCCCTGTATAGTGTAAATTCTCTTAGAAAAGCCTGACATATCAGAAACCAATCTTAAGTCCTTGACAAAAATTCACACAGATTTTTAAAACCCTGACAATGTGGTTTACACATTTTCACAGATTAGATATGCTCAGCAAGTACTTTAAAAAAATGTTTGAGTACTTTGACTTTGTATCCATAATAGCACATGCATCTAGAAAACCTCTTTCTTCACAAAAAGAGACCCACAAAGTGTTTCTGGTTCCTGTTCTGTAATACACCATGGGCATCCCTGAAATCAATAAAAATTCTAGATGATAGTTGTCCAATAGAAGTATAATGGGAGACAAATGTGGAGTTGTGTATAGAATTTAAAATTTTCTGTCTATCACGATGAAAAATAAAATAGAATAAAATTTAGAGCTGGCTGTGGAGGGGCACACCTGTAATCCCAGAAGCTTTGGAGGCTGAGGCAGGTGTCCTGAGAGTTCAAAGCCAGCCTCAGCAAAAGCAAGGCATTAAGCAACTCAGTGAGGCAGGGTCTCTAAATAAAATACAAAATAGTGCTGGGGATGTGGCTCAGTGACTGAGTGCCCCTGAGACCAATCCCTGGGACCAAAAAAAAAAAAAAAAAATTAGTATTTTTTTTGGCCCAATGTATTTGAAATTTGGTATTTTAGCATGTAATCAGTAAAAAGGTATTACTAGATATCTTTATATTCAGTTTTTAAAATCCATTATGTATTCATTTACTTATGTCTTCATTCAGACAAGTCATAGTCAACAGGTTCACTAGACACAGTATTTACTAATATGAATATTGACTTGGTCAGAAAAACATGGTGTGAATAAATACAAACACAATTTTGCATAACATTTTAGGATGTGTTTGGACTCTAAGATTTCCTACTCGTATAATTAGGTTTTCTTTTAAAAACATATTTATGCTAGCAATTAAAGAAATACCTTTAAGGGATTATAGATAAAAATTTGTGAAATATAGGCCTATAAAAAGTAAAGGAAAGAAGTATTAGAAATTCCTGTTATAAACCTACCATCATTTACTTCCTAATTTTTGTTTCTTCATTGGATTATGAATATACTCAATATTTCCAAACAGCTTGTGAATCACTGTAATTATCCAAATAAACCTGCTTCTTCAACTATCAATTGTAGGTATTTTCTACACACTTTTTCCCTCTTCCCTCCTCTTCTCTGTCACACTTGTGTCTATATTTGCCTAACTTGTGTGACGGCAGGTGCATTTTCACTGTTCAAATGCAACCGAATTATCATTCATAAAAGTCAATCAGCTGATGTGGGAATTGTGTTTTGAAGAATGCTAACTCATTATATATCTAGCCTTAGGAAAAAAGAAGAGGAGTGACAGATCATATAGAAGTTAAATTCCTCCCATCCTTACCAAAGCAGTTTAGATAAAAGTCTCTGACTCAATTCAGTTCACACAGTAGTTTTCCTATTTATTTCCCCATTCATTTTACACTAGAACTTCATAGTATGCCAAGATGATTTTCATTTTGCAAGACATCCAAGGCATTCAGAGAGTACATTTGCCAGATTGAAATCAATAGCAACCCAAGAAATAGCTAATTACACATGTTCATGAGATTCAAGGTAGAAAGGAAGGTAGGCACTGTAGAGTGAATGGTTGCATGCCAAGAGATGGGGTATAGAGTTGGATGCCAAGGCATGTTAGCCATATTGTAATAGTGGCCAATAAAAACCACTTACATTGATTACAGAAGGTATTGAAATAATATAAATTAGGGGGAAATCTTCCATCATCACAAGGTTTGCAAATCTTATTCCATTACTACTAAAAATTTAATTATTTATCACGTATCTAAGAGCTGCGTGAAATAAGCTTCATTTAACTAAATATTGAAAACCCCTCAATGTTTAAAAACATAAAAAGTTCAATAACCTATTTATACCTGTAAAGCACATTAGTCTTCTCACTTCATTTACATATTAGACATAATGTCTAGTCTATACTTCCTTACAAATCACCTCAATTCTTATCAGTACTCTTTTTAAAATATTTTTACCTCCTCAGCTTATATTTTTGCTTATTTTCAATTAAGTCAAGAGGGATATTTAAGGAAAAATGTCAAAGCTTTCAAATACCTTTGTGTGTGTGTGTGTGTGTGTGATATTTGCAGCAGCACAAAAGAGTAATTATCTAGAATTTAGGGGAGGAAAAGAATTTCAATGGTAGATGAGAAAGTATAATACTCAGGAAACAAAACCTTCTTTATGGATAGGAATGGGAACATAAGTTTTAAAAAGTGTCTTGGTAGAAGGACAGAAATGTGATGGCATAATGCATATTTGATACTCAAGCAATATTTACTTGAGGAAGGTACTAAAGTAGAGTCAAGCCTCCTAATGGAATTTCCCATCCCTAAGTGATGGAGTCAAGAGTACATTAAATCTAATGACACTGTTCAGGTAATGAAACATAGATTCCATGCTATATGCATGTTATGTTTCGATATTTAAAGTTACCCCAAAAGTGCATGTGTTAGGTAATATATGAATGTTCAGAGGTGAAAAGATCAGATTAAAAGAACTATAATCTCATCAATGGATCAATGTAGTTGATGGATTAATAGTTTGCATGCACCACTGCGTGGTCTTACTGTAAGCAGGTGGGGTGTGCCAAGGTAATTGGGTCACTGAGAGCATGCCCTTGAGGACTATATCTTGTCTCCAGGTCCTCTCTGCTTCCTGGCTCTCATAAACTGAGAAGCTGTCTTCCCCCATTGTTCCACCATGATGTTTGCCTCACCTCAGACCCAGGTCAGTGGAGTCAGAACCTCTGAAACCATGAACTCAAAAGAAATGTTTTCTTCTGTAACTTATTCTTGTCATGTATTTTGGTCACAATAACAAAAAGCTCATTAACATATCATGATAGACCTTTTCTAATCACATAAAGCCACTCCACAAAACCCACACAGAAACACGGTGCCATTAATTTTGTTCTGTTGTAGTGTACCCCAAGAGTTCCTGTCCTAATTAAATGTGCTCCTGGAACATATGTTTTATTGTCTGAGCTGTGTCATTAGACTTAATATACTCATTACTCCTGTCACTAGGAATGGAAAATTCCTCTTGGAGGTTGATATCTGCTTGGGTGTCTTCTTCAAGTAAAGGGATAAGAGTAGATCTAAATAAAAAAGACAAAATTGAAACCATTCTTTTGTACTTTGACTAGTTATAGATTTTGTGGAAAATAAATGTATATATATGAAATATATTAGCTTTAGTCAACTCATCCTAACATTTATGTACTACTCCTATTTTTCTTTGGGAAAGTCATATCATTTTAAAATTTAAAATGTTATTAATTTTTTTTAAAAATCAGATCTTGCCAGTTCGTGATAACTGTTCTTGTTTTAAATTAATTTGAATTTGTGAAATAGATTCCTCTAAATTCCTTTTCTGTATCAAAATATTACTGCTTAAGTAATTTTTGATAAGAAAGGAGAATGACAGGAAGAGGAGAGATTTTTAATTCTTTACATTATCTGAACAAGTTGTTTTTCTCAATAAATATACTTATTTAAAATTGATTAAATGCTTGGACTTTCATTTATTCCCCCATACTTTAAATGAAATGTTTCCATAAGGAAGAAATAGAAAAAATATTGTGAAGTATGTTTTATTTTCTGGAACCTCTCAACTCTAATTCATAGAAATCTCTGACTTCAAAAGAAAATAAAAAGCCACGTGGCACAATGGAAAGAAGTTACAATTCTGGTTACCTATAGCCTAAAATTTTAAAGCCTTTCATTGTTTTCTAATTTTCAAAGACCCTCAGTTGAAAGAACACCCTTTAATTCACAGATTTACTTATACTGCAATACCTAACCTTAGTACAACTTTTGAGTTCTAAAAGGCTAAAACAGGATGAGTCCAGGATGAAATAACTTTTAGTAATATCAACAGCACAAGAGAGTAGAAACTAGACAGAATTTGTGAAAAAAAATCAAAAGAGTTTCAATGGTAGATAGAAAAGCATAGAGGCCAGAAGAACACATTTTTGTGTGCATGAAACTACAAACCCAAGTTAAGAGTTTCCTGATAACAGGACAGAAATGGTCCATATACTTCTTGTGTCTTATCACCACATAACTAATGGTAGACTGACTAACTGATCTTGAAAACATTTAAAAGCCAGGGTTGAAATTAAGAATGTGGAAAACACCTGGCATTAAGAGTTTTGTAAATAGTCTTGCTACAATTACCCATAATACCCTTGGTTACCATGATTCTGCTGTCAGACCTTAGATTCTCAATTGGTGTGGAATAATATGGAGAACAGGACCTTACTTCTCCAGGGACAGAAATGTTCAGTGTTACAATGTATGAACATTAATTCTAAAAGTGGGGTCTAAAAGAAAAAATAAATGTACACTGAAACAAGAAGTTAAATATATGTCATCATCAGAGAGGGTCTGAATATAGATTTTAAAAGGCCAAATTTTTAATGTTGTTTACACAATTTCAAGCAGATGGAGGACTATAGATTAAAGGTGACATATTGAATGAACTGTTCCAGCAATGGGATTTGAAAACACTGATCTTAAATTTTCTTGACAGAAGAATAATCTTTGAAACACAATGTTGAGAATGTATAAAATGTCCTCAAGCGATATTGCTTTCTGTCACCCAAGCACACAGGCAAATCTTTATAAGAAAATCTCTGATGAAATCTAAGATTTTAATTCCTTCAAATATTTTTCTGTACAGTATTTGCTGTTCTTGCCATGAAATGAACACATGTATCAGTATCAAAATTATAATAAAAATATAGAAGACGGAAACAAAGTACAGTCTTTTTTTGTGTCTACTTTTATTTTTATTCTTTGCTTTTCTTTCATTAATGTTTATCTCTTTAGCTCCACTCTTTACTTTCAGAGTTTCAGTTCCATGAGTGTGGTGTTTATCCCATCTTATTTCATGAGTTATCTTCCTGTTAAAATTCTTTCATGCTGAATTTAATACATTCAAACTTGCTTTTTAAGTCCATAAATTGGTTTTCTATGCCTCCCATTATTTGGCATTATTTCACTGTTAAAATTTTCTCTGCATTTTCATATTTATACATATACATTTCAAATCTCACTCTCTCCTCAGTTCATAAACACAATATCCTCTCAGATCTTAAGAAAAGTAAGAACTCCCAAGTGTTCGTCACATCAACTCAGTCGTGTTGCTCTTTTTCTTCAAGTATGTTCTCTTCTTTGAAATCACTGAATTTCTTCACATGATTGCTTAATTTCTTTTCTCTTTGATCATCATTCCATAGGATAGTCATGCAATTAGGGAGCTAGGAGAAATTCTATCATATTTCTTACTCCCTTATCTAATATTTCATATTTGCTTAAGAGCGATAGGAACAATTTAGCTCTTTTGGAGTTTTATTTTTCCAGCATAGGGTGGTATGGTCTCTATCAATCAGCACAGTAGAGTGGAGGGACACATGGAGGCAGCTGTGGCAGGAACTTCATCTCCAGGCCAGTGAGTCTTTCTTCCATGTCAATCACAGCTGATTCTACATTCCCTCATGTATTCAGTATGACTATTGTCATCAGAAAATGGTTTATGCTTGTTTCCACTAAATACAGTAATCATGTCATGGCCTGAGTCACTGTGAACACTGTGATGTACTTACAGACCTCCCTTCATGGAAGGATCTGTAACTTTTGTTGTTGGGAATGTGGTCAGTAGGCAGCCTTCAGATATCAGTCCTTTCAGGAATGACCTTAATTATGCAGAGCAATGAAGAACAAAGCCACAGTTCTTCCAGGAACATCCACATCCAGTGACTAATTGCCATGTGATCAAAAAGTCCTGGCCATCTTGGCTTACCATGGGACAACCTCAAGGATTTTAGCCACAGAGTTTCCCATAGGTTTGAATTAATCTATAACCCCATCTTCAGTATAGCACAACTTCTCCCTCTTCAGAATCTGCTGTCCTTCTCATTCCTTCCACAGATGTTGTCCTCAAATGGCATTTCCTAATAAATATCCTACACATTAGGCTGTCTCTGAATTTGCTTCCAGGAGAGCTGACCCTGCAGCAGTAAGTTATGTGCAATGTCACCGGGTATTTCATCTGTGTGTGAACTCATTAACTTAGTGAATTTACAGAAGACACATGCAGTATCTAGAAGTGGCCCCAAATAATTGACCCAAGTCTCTTTTGCTAGCAGTTGGCATTGATAGTTCCTTAGTGATCTTGCCCATTTATTTTACTGCTGAACTTTTTCTGTATTGTAAATAATGAGTAGATTGGCCTTTCTTCAATCTAACTTCTCCTTACACACATCTTGCAGAAATTCTGACATGCTTCTGGTTGAGGATGACACAATTTTCCTAGTTTCTCACATTTTTATTACTAACTCCCTTTATTTTTTGTATACCATTGATCATTTTCACAGAAATTCTGGAGAAACAAGGAAAGGAAATCTATAAGGATGAGCAGAAGGATGGAAATCTATAAGGATGGATCATAATCTTGAAGCCTATAACCCTGACATAGTCTTGATATTAAAATAAATATTTTTAACAATACCAAGAAAGAAAGTAAAATGGAACACTGAAATTCATTATTTAAAAAATAAACAAATATTGGAGTGTTTTTTCTTATAATCTTTTAAGGTCAAATAAAAACATAATTATTATCTTAAAGTCACTTTTTCTATAAAGCTCTGCTAGTTAAAATTAAGAGAAATTTTGTCCCAGATTTTCAAATTGAGGTTATTTAAAACAGAATAGTTACAATTGGAATAAAAAGTCTAGATTTAAAGAACATTCCATCTGAATTTGAATCCTGAATCCCTCACATACTTGTCTTAATATTTACATCTGTAAAATGGAGAGTAGAGTAACCTTATGGGATTATAATAAAGGTTATAGAGGAAAAATGCATGTAAAGCTTTTAACCCAGCCTATTATACAAGTATTTGATAAATGGCATGTGTTGCTATTGTTTTAATGTGTTGTTATTGTTGGTGTTGCTTTTGTTTAAGTGTGGGGACTTAAAAGTGAATTATAGGGAGAAGGTAATCTTTTATTGCAACATAATTCCCTGAACTGAAATCTTAGACTCATACGTGGCTTTTTCACAAGAGGAGTGACCTTGAGAAATGTTCTTAACATTTCTTTTACTCAGTTTTCTTATCTTTAAGTTCAAATTAGAAACAGACAAACTGGTGTACTACAATGCTCAGACACTATGTGTTAGGGGAATCAGATTAGAGATAAAGGTGAAACTGTCTTGAAAACATTTTAGTTTTGTAAACAGATGAGAGATCATCTCTTATATCCTCTCAAAGTTTGTAGAAGGTTCTCATGAGGCTAATGGTCTTGTTATCATATTGATTTTCCTAGCTTATTTGTCAATGGTAGACATGTAATGTGACAAAAACTCATTTTGGATTCAAGGATTAATTATGAACTTATTTGGGATTCTAAATTTAAAATATCTTATGAACATCTAATCAATAGAACTGTCAATTTTTCCCCTAATCAGTGAAGCTTAGGGAGAGATTGTGTGTGTGTGTGTGTGTGTGTGTGTGTGTGTGTAGATGGCAACAAGCAGCAACAAAAAGAGAATGGCTCATTAGGTTTTCAATCTAGTCTAGTCCTTGGACTGAGCATCCCGGGAAACCATGGAAACAAGAACAAGAACTCAGTCACAGGGCATGAGATAGAGGATTTTCAAACAGCTAAAAAAATGTTCTTAAATTTTTGTGTGTGTGTGGTGAACAAAGTGCAAAGAAATTTGATATTGCAAATGTTCTAATACATTTTCAAGGATATTAATTCCAAACAGTTGACTCATGAGGACTTCTAGAATCCACTTTGCAGAAGCAATGAACCTGCGGTCAACTATAAAATCGAAAATCTATAAACTTTGATTAAGGCACTCTTACTCCCTGTGTTCTGTCTGTGTTTCAATGTCTTTGTAGCTAGTTAGAGGTTTTTCAGTCTACTTTAGCACTGGCTCTAGCACAGCTCGTAAACATGATTTCAAGAGGTAAATGTATTAATTCAAAAAGAATAAAATTGTGATGAAGATGTACAACTTTGGAGTTGAAACCCTGGGCTAATATTCTGACCCTATTTATTACCTGCTTGCAGTGTGGTTTCTGTAAATTTCCATATCCTCAACTCTCATTTGGGGATGCTTATTATACCCTTATGATTTTTATGCCATAATATAAACAATTTGGTGACATATATAGTGGTCAAAAATAAAGGTTTGCAATAATAATGGAAATAATATTGGCATTCAGCAACAAATATCAGATTAGTTTGGCAACTCATTCTAAAAAAATAAAAAATTCTGGAGGTTTCTTCCTAGATTAATTTTATAACTGATAGTTTGAGATGTTAGAGTTAAAATTTATAAAATAATTTCCCAAATTCTGTATTTTGGTATTAATATTTAAGACTATTTTGATAATAATTTATAAAGTGATATTTTGAATACTTTAAATTATGAATAGAACTGTGAAAAGGACAGAAATAAACATTTATGTAATCATTTTGTTACTTTGCACTTTTTAAGTTGATTTGCTATTTATTTCCTTGTAGTTTTCATATTTGAAGTGATTATTTTCAAAAACCTAACTTCTAAATTATTTTTATAGCCATCAAAAGTAATGTTGCGAATAAAATTCAACATTCACTATAGTAGACCTCTCTATAATCAATTGTTTATTGAGAATTTTCAGACAATCTCAGTAGTATTTGTTTTCATGGGGGATTTATGGTAAGTTTTAAAATGATATGATGCATAGTAGTTAGAATGAGTCATTGTTGTAAATATAGAATTTGTTTTCTAGATCAAGTTCTTCCACCACATTATGTATTTATACACATGTGCATTTATGTATATACATTCAAATATGTACATTCATATATCAAATACACACACCCACGTATATATCACTGTTACTGATCATATTATTGTCTAATCCAGAAACTGCATGTGTCTTTGTGATCCCAGGAAATCCTGAGTAACTCTGTAAAGAATTGATTCTCATTAGGATGAATAGGATAGAGACTCTTCACTGATGACTATGGACCCTGATAACGATGAGGATAGAAATGAGAAAACTTGTGCCCTTTAATGTAACAAGGGGGGATTGGCTCATCTTACACAATGGACTGCCTCATGCAAGAAAACACTGAGTCATTTAACACCATCACACTGTGTGTGGTTAGTGATCTGAGTTCCACATCTTGGCCAGTGCCTGGAGGCATCTGATTCTATTGAGGAAATGCTTATCTGATGCACAGTTTTCAAAATTTGGGTTGGATGTGTTTACCATTCTATTTGTAATGATGAAAGAAATGCATTGGTTGTGTTATGTCAGAGGAAGTGTTATCAATATTTACCTCATTTACTGCTGAGCTGGCCTGTCTCTGCCTTAGATATTTGTAAAGCTGCCAAACCCAGCTTAACTGCATTTCTAAACAAACAAAACACAATGAAGACATAATTTAAATCCAAAATTCTTACTGTGGCCTTGGCTATGCTCAATAACTTGAACTCGATTTTCTGTGAGGCTGCAACATTCACTCTAGGATTAGTTGAGTTTTGACAGATGTTTTCCAGAAAATAGATGAACACAGGCAGATAAATGGCTGGCAGTGGTTTATTAGTGTTGATTCTAAGGTGCATTTAGAAGTTCTTCCTCTTTCTACCTTCTAAACTTCCTCCACCTCCTTTTTTTCTTCCTCTCTTGCCTCCTTTTCTCTTTTTTCTTTAAAATTCTGCCTCTGCATCTGCTATGGTTACATGTTGAAACTTACTTTTCATCATGATAGCATAAAGTGGAGATAATTAAGTCATAAGGGCAAAGCCCTCACGTACAGAATCAAGGTTCTCAGAAAAGAGGCTTCACATACCTTGCAGCTCGATTTTCTCTTCTGTCCTTCTTCCATGTGAAGATACCAAGTTTAAGACTTCATCTTGGACAAGAAATCAGGACTTTGCCAAGCACAAGAGTTACCAAGGCTTTGATCTTGTACTTCCCATTTCCCAGTAGTGTGAGAAATAAATTTCTGTCTGTAAATTATTCAATCTACAGTATTTTGTTTTAGCAACCCAAATATTCTAAGAGAAAGTCCTTCAGGGATGTTTCCTCCTAACCTGTCAGGCATATTCACAGAAATATCATTGAAAAGGTGAGTCTTGCCTTTGGAAACATGAGTCTTATCTCTTCTTTAGGGCTCTGGGTCATCATCATCCCCTTAATATTCTAAAGTCCAGATTAGACTGATCTTTGACAAAGTTAACTAATAGAGAAATTGGTGTTTGGCCTTTTCTCACTTCCCTATATATATATATATATACCACCCTAATAAATAATGTTCTGACAACATACAGCATTTTATGAATTAAAGCATTGGCTAAGATCTCAAACACATGTATTTTAGTAAGTTTTTTTTATCATCGTGAACAAAATACCTAACAAGAAAAACTTAGAGGAAGAAAGGTTTATTTTGGTTCACGGTTTCAAAGGATTCATGGGCAACTTGAAACAAGATGAAAACACCATGTTTGAAGGGCATGGCAGCAACTGCTCAGCTAAAGGCATCTGAGGAACAGAGAAAGAAAGGGGGAAAAGGGTCAGGTAGAAATAGACCTTTCCAGGACATGCACCTAGTTGACTTCTTCCAACTAAGACGTACATGCCAGTAGTCCATCCAGCTATCAATGGGTTAATCCATCAGAAGTCTTAATCCACTGAAGGTCAGAGCCCTCATGATCCATCATTACCAAAAAGCCCCATCTCCATAACCTGCTGCATTGGAGACCTTGTTTTCAATATATGAGCCTTTTTAGGGAACATTCCAGATCCAAACCATAACAACATGCATATATATTACTGAGCAAAAAGCAGGTCAACTTCATCAGTTCTCTTTTATGCATTTAATATACCTGAATATAACAGCCAATTCATCAGTGATAGAAACACTGGTACTTAAAAGGGCTGAAATTTCAGTAGAACTGATTTCTATTCTATATTTCATATTGTATTCTAAGTTCCCTTAATTAGTTTAACCTCTCTGAGTCCTGATTTCCCTGTGGAAAAAAAAAATTGGGAATAACAGTAATACCTACCACATAGTTCTCTGTGATGATTAAATATCTGTAAATCATTTATTTGAAGCTTTATGAACACATATTCAGATGTAAGATTTTTCCCTTTATGTGATACATATGGAAATAAGAATAAAAAAACAAAACATACACACTTATATACAATATAGTGCCTGACACCCAAAATAATAGCTGATATTATTTTTACTAAGAAAATGTCTTCAGTACTTTTCACATTATACTAATAATATAGAACATAAAACATAAACAGAACTGTTAGTCTGACCCAATTTTAAATAATCTAAATTATGACATGGAAGACTAATAATGTTTTACCATCCTTTAGAAAAGGGAATTGACCTCCAAACCTGAATCAAGTAAATGATGCCAATTTGTTAATAAAGTTGGATTTGCACAGAGTGAAAGATACATTCATGTGTACCTATGTTTTTTTGTGTATGTATGTGAGTGTGTGAAATTCAGTATCGTTCCCTCTAACTTTCATAATAAATCCATTACAAAGCACTGATGCACATTAAAAACAACCATGACAAATAACTCATGTTTTTGGCCCTAAGCCACACTTCAAACATCTTTGTTCTTCTCCATAGTCTTTGAATAGTAAACAAGAAATAAGTCTAGTATGTCACTGAAAGCTGCATTGAGCAGAATTTCTAGGCATAGAATAAAAGCTACTCAAGAGGGAAGAAAAAGAAAAAAAAACCTGGAAGCTTGTTTTTATTGATGTTTTTAGGCATGTCACTCACACCCAAAAACACACACTCACACGCCCCACACAATACACATACACACACACTCAGCACATCCTTCTGAATATGAAGGGGTAAACATCTCTCTCATTTTTCTTAACGACTCATTTATTTTCTGCACTTCTGAAGCCATATCTTTTCCAGGGAGAGAGTCAGATCAAATGAGAGTGAAGTAAATATGGAGATGGGGAAGCAGAGACCGTTTGTTTAAAAAATATTTTTTTAGTTGTTGATTGACCTTTATTTCATTTATTTATTTATAGGCAAAGCTGAGAATTGAACCCAGAGCCTCTCACATGCTAGGGAAAGCACTCTACCACTGAGCAACAGCACCAGCCCCAGAGACTAAGGGAAATTTTGTTGTGAACACATCATTTGGGTCTGAATGGACAAATTAAAAAGGGTCTAGATTTTTTTTCAGAAACAAATGTGATTGAAGACTTTATCAAAGCATCTGAGCTATGTTTCTCATTCACATCATTCTTATTTGTTAACTAGTGGCAACCACCTTAATTGCAGTAGAAAATAATGCGCATTTACTCACATAAATAACACATGGTGATTAAAGTCACTGATGAGTATAAAACTGAACATTTATGAAAAAAGCCTTTTAACTCTCCTTTGTACGTGCAAGTGCTTAATAGAGTCAAAGAACTTGTAAAAACACTGAGAAACAAGACATACCCTGATGAATAAGAATCTCTAACATGTAATGCGATATTAATAAATTCATTTTCAAAGAAAACGACATACACATGATAGGTGTATGTAACCCAAATACCTGAAACTACCTTGGTTGTTGCAATTTGAATTCTAACCCTAACATTTCAAGAAATGATTGATGAATATTATGGGTTATGTTTTAGTCAGCTTTTTCCACTGCTGCTATGAAAAGATCCGATCAGAACAACTGTAAAGGAGGAAAGGTTTATTTAGGGGCTCATGATTTCAGAGGTCTCGGTCCATAAGTAGCTGGCTCCTCGACAGGCAGAACATCATGGCACTTGATGACCAGGAAGCAGGGAGAGAACTCCACTCACCAGGTACAAAGCCATGCCCCAATTCCCACCTCCTCCAGCCACACCCTACAACTTCAATTACCACCAAGTTAATTCAATCAGAGGATCAGTTCACTGATTGAGTTGATACTGTTGTAATCATCTGAACCTTCTTGCATTTTCTCACACATGACCTTTTGGGGGACACCTCACATCCAAACCAAAACAGATTGCTAATAATTACTTTGACAATTCCTTACCCCAGGGCAAAACCAGCAGGTGTAAATGGTAGACAGTGACAATTCTGTGGATAACCTAGGGTACCACAGGTGCCACACCATGTATGCAGCCACTTATCTGACATACGTGTGGCTCCATGGTGCTGCAAATCATATGACTTTCCTGGGAGCTATGTGTTGCTAGAATTAGGCTCTCTGTGGAGGACAGTACATCCCCCTTCCATTTACCTAAGACTGTGTTTGGTAAACCTTGACTCTCATTGCCAAGGAACAACCAGAGCACTTCTTTGAGGTATGGCAATCAAGATAAATCCAGTTGAGATCAAACAGGTTATAGAGCAAACACATTTTTTCAGACAGAGTAAAAGTTGTAAACAACTAGTTTAGAAACGAGGAAAAAGATACGTTAAAAAAAATAAAAGGGAGCAACAATAATAGAAGCTTGGGTCCACTCATTCAGAAGGGCTGCGTGAGGCAAATCATTCTACATTTTCACTGTCTGAGATCTAAATGATCTGTTTCTTCTTCCTAGTAGGCTTATCTAGTCCTTTGAAATAGCCATCTCTATATTAAAAAGCACTTATTTTGTATAGAGGTTATAGAAGTATTGTCCTTCCCTCAACCTTTGCTGTAAGAGGGTTTGGTATCAGAAATCAGTGGGAAGGCTTGTGTGTCCATGATGAGACCCCTGGGGAATTGAGAGATCAGTCAGTCCTGTAGCTAAGAAAGGACAGCATGACTCTTTTTTTTTTTTTTTCTTTCTTTTTTTTTTCCACTGGACCTGTTGTCTCTAGTTTAAATCAATGTTCTCAGGCCATGGCAAAGGAGTTGGATCTCTGAAAACCTTTCTTGAACAAGAGAGGCCCAAGAAAATTAAGTGCATTCAGAGAAAGAAATATGTTTTCTTCTGTTGGGAACCCTTGTTCGCATGGTCTCAATGGAAAAATAAAAAGACATAAAAATATGAAAAATAAAAATTCAGTACAATTTTCAAGATGAAAATATCTGCACAATTCTCCTTTCTTATAACATCCAGAAAAATCTTTCTTTTGACTACAAGAGGAAAGCTTAGAGTTGGCAAGTTTTTTACCTGATGGAAGTTTTTAGAGATATTACTCTACTCAGGATACATTGCTGCTTGTATCTAATTCTGTCACAAACACAGAGTTGCAGGTATATCAGTGGGAAAAGATTTAATCTTAAATTTGAAGGCACATTTTTTTTTATTTTGGGTCCTGGAGATCGAACTTAAGGGCACTTGATCACTGAGCCACATCCTCAGGCCAATTTATAATTTTATTTAGAGATATGGTCCCACTGAATTGCTTAGTGCCTTGCTTTTGCGAAGGCTGGCTTTGAACTCTTGAACCTCCTACCTCAGCCCCCAGAGCTGCTGCAATTGCAGGCATGAGCCACCACGCCCAGGTTAAAGGCACATTTCTTGACTTGTATCTTCAACTTGTAAAATTTCAGATTTGGGGCCCTTTCATGGTTACCTTGTATCTCTTATACCCAAATATAACTGCAGAAGAAGAAAACATCCAAACATTAGCACTTGCTTAGAAGTGGCATTTATTATACACATGGACTGTTTGATTTTTTGTTTTCCTCCCAAATACTGAATTTGTGTGATTCCATAGCTTAGCAGCTTAAAAAACAAATATGTGTGTTATATATTTTCTAAAAACCAAGAGTGTAGATGCTTCTGGTTCAATGTCTCTCCTAGGGTAGTCTTCAAATGCTTGGTCAGGAATACTGTTGTTTATTGAGAACTCAATGTTGGAGTGTGGGTCCCATGTGGATTTTTTGTAGGAGGCTTCTGTTCTTGCCATGTGGGCTATTTCAATGATTGTTTTTAACACTTCTTCTTCCACAGTAAGTGATCAGAGAGAATGATACACAGAAAAAAAGAATGAACAGTCCACCTATAACCTAATCTTAAATGTGACATACCATCACTTTACAATATTCTCATGGTCACACAGACGAATTCTGGCAAAGAGAAGAAGGAGAATACACACATTGTGAATACCAAAGTCAAGGATCACTATTTTGAAAATTAACTACACACATCATTTATTTGTTTATTGATTCATGTGATCTATGCAATTAGATTCAAATACTTTTTATTAATTATTCATTGAGCATCTGCTAAGGACATACCATGAGCCTTATGGAACTTGAAGAGAGCCATGTAGCAGGATATTTAAAAGTATTTGAGAAAAATTACAGCTGGTTATGGCTCAGGATTCTGTGAGAGCACCAGAGCATGGATGACCAGGGAAGACAGACATCTGCACCAATAACATCTAAACTGAGGAATAAGGGAATAAAAATAAGCATCTTAGGTGAAGAGACCATGGCCTATTGTGTGAGCTTTTTAGTATATTTAGAAGATAAAAAAAAATTATGGGTAAGAAGGGAGAGAGATGTATTTGTGGATAAAGAAAGTATAGAAACCTTCCAGAAGCCAGTAGCAGAATAAAAAATAAATTCCAGAACCTTTCACAAATCCTTGACTTTGCATAATACAATTCTCAGCTGCCCTCAGAGAAGTAGAAAAAATAATTGGGGGTAAATATCCTTGAACCCAGAGGAGTTCAGTTCTCCATTAGAACAAGTCTGGGATTGAATGCATGATTTTTCTTTTATCATACTGAAAATCTTCATCTACTTTGTTCTTCCAATACTAGGTGTTACTAAATCAGCTCCCTGATGACCCCACTGATGGCTCTAAACTTTTCTAGTAATGACCTGACAAGACCCCTATGTCATTTCACATTTCTGCCTACATCCCACATTTCACTTGTAGGATAAGAGAAATCCATATAAAGTGAGTTTGGAGAATTGATTTCCCATGAAAAGAATCATCTTTCTTACTTAAATAGCCTCTCCTGTAATGGAATCACCATTTTACTTACCTTTGGGATACTGGATGCAGAACCTTTTCCTTTCATCGCAACAGGGAGAAATATAGCACACTAGAGACAAGGGGAAGATACAATAAATGATACAGAAACCTAGAACACCAAACCTTTTCTCTGCTTCTCTTCATTTTATACCCCATAGTCCCAATATAAAATCTCTATATTTATTTCCTCATTAACCTGTCACTGTTAAGGATGTTTATGTATTTGTCTTTTTCTCCAATTTTTACTTTATCTTTAGAATTCTACTCACTAATACATTCTTTATTAGATTATATCACTGAATTTGAAATAAAGAATAATCAAGGCAAGTTAGCTTTAAAATGTAAAAGCATAATTTGTTTTAGAAAAAAACAATTGAATAGGGATAAACAACAAAGAATTTCATAAATTGATTTTCTTGAGACTTTAACATAGTTATTTTTATCCCTTAATACTGAGAATTCATCCATTCATTTTTACCCAGGATGGACACATTGTGTGTATGTATACATAATCCAGAACATATGTATATGTGTGTATAGTATATCTACATACACAAATATAAACATAAACATATGCACACATACTTACATATATGCACACACACACGAATGTGTGTGTGTTTGATTTGTATTTCTCTACTTAAGTCACTGGATTTAGAGCTTTGCTACTAATTTCAAATGAAATTTCTATCATTTACAAATCATATCAGCTAGTAATGGTGATCTAAATTTTCTAGTGTGGAGGTTAAAAATTTCCATCTTTATCTTTTTTTAATCACACAAAACCATACATTCAGACACACACACACACATACACACACACACACACACACACACACACACATATTAGGAGCATGAAAGAATGTGTGTACTTCAATTTTATTTGTTGGGCAAATAAAAAATAATAGTAGATATCAAAGAATGAATGCTCTACAAAACATTTAAATGTGGCAAATGCATTAGCTCAGGACAGGGCAGTCCTGGTTCAAATCTGTTGCCTCAGTAGCCCTCAGCCTAATGGTATAGGAGGCTTGACTTGAGTTTTTGGAAAGGAATGAGCAGCAAAATAGAAGCAAAACCGGCTGATTGCCTCACTGTCCATGGAGCGTGGTAAGAAAGTTCCTCTGGGGGGATCTGTACTTGCACACTCCTCTGTCTCTTATGGAAACATTTCCAAAATATCTTCTTCATTAGATATTATGTAAAAGTACATAAACAAAAACTTTAATCAGCATCTTAGGACCCAGGACTACTGTTTCATAGACAACATCCAAAATACAGCTTTCTTTTGTGAAGACAAAATCTTGTGATACACTAAGACACTGCCAAAAGTTCAGGAGACTTATGTGGCCAAAAATTTTGGGAAAATATTCTACAAAAGTCAAATCATAATGGTATTGGCAACTATTTTATACCATTTTAAATCAGTTTCATATGTTAATAAAAGTGGTAATTTATTTTTTAGCTTTATGGAACTCTGACTAGGAAAATAGAGAAAGAAGCAACCAGCATGCTATTACAGGTTATTCAAAATGTATCTTGTCCAGCCAGGCTCAAGACCCAACCAAAAGCTACACATCTCTTTTTGCTGATCGCTATTCCCTGAGGACACATCTGTAAGACATGCAGGACAATAGACATGCTTTTGAAACGTCAGCACGATGTTATGTATCGACCTGAAGAAGATGGATGTCATGAACTACATCACATCCCCAAACACTACAGTCAGCAAAATATCTTCCTGCCATGTTCTATTGCCTGGAATACATGCTACATAAATCTGGGCTGATGGCTAGAGGAGTTCAAAACTGAAAAAAGAAAATATTAGCATTTCCTTCGGGGAACTAGAAACTTGGAGAATGACTCCAATATTTTCAATTTAATCAAAGATTGACAAGGATTTACAGAGGTAGTATGGATCCTTTAGTTGTTTTGTGACATGGAAACAAAAGCAGTAGCTACCCTACCTTGTTGGTGGCTTTCATTCACCACAAAATCAGATGCTGATTTGAATTTGCCTGTTCATCCTTAAGGCAAGTCCTGTTCCTGAGCTCTACCTGCGACTTTATTTTCTCTGATGTCAGACATACCTGGGATGACCATATCCCAGACTATTGGGTAAATCATTAGTGTAATTGCTAATACAATTAGCAATTGTTTGAAGGTAGAGTGGTCCACACTCTAGTCCATGGTGTTGTCTCAACCACTTCAGCATATCCTTATTATTATTATTATTATTATTATTATTATTATTATTATTATTATTATTATTTGCAGTGCTGGGGATTGAAAACATGGCCTTGTGCTTGCAAGGCAAGCACTCTACCAACTGAGCTATATCCCAGCACTCAGCATATCCTTAATTTCCACTGTCTTACAGTTTGAAATGCCACATAAAATGTGCTATGGTCTTATTGCCACCCGATAGTGCTGAATTACAAAGAGTACTCTTACTGTTGAGGCCCAGGATAAAGGGTCAAGTTCCATATTACTATAGTTTTGTCTTTGGGGATTAACTGAAATACTGGTCTGTATGCCGTGAATATCATTTGTAGTGCTATTTAACATGCATTAGTATAACTCATATTAACTACGGATGTGAAAACAAAATTTAAAAAAAACTGTAATTTGTGTTAAGCAGAAATTGGTTTCTATCATCATTCTTTTAGAAGACAAAGAAATAAAATCAGGAACATCCAAACATAGACCCAAATAAATGAAAGTTTTCTTACACAAATGTCATTCCAAAAGTACTTTTTTAAAATTTGCATTATGTGTTTCTCTGAAAACATGATATTTAGGTCAAAGAATAGATATTAGATTCATGAATCTGTGCAATTATGGATACTTTCTACCCTCATGTGTTTCTTAGCATCAGTGTTGTCTGTAAAGGCATAGTCCCACAAGAA
The DNA here is from genome assembly GCA_020662805.1 of Glaucomys volans. Classification (NCBI taxonomy): domain Eukaryota; kingdom Metazoa; phylum Chordata; class Mammalia; order Rodentia; family Sciuridae; genus Glaucomys; species Glaucomys volans. The sequence continues at coordinate 1,025,473 of JAJEJO010049595.1, forward strand.
AAGCAGATAAATTAATGAACGTGGTAGAAATACTTTAACAATCCCATTTAGTTTCTACATAGTTCAATTAGGGTTTTTTTTTTTCTCAGTTACTTGAGTCTGTAAGCCAGTAAAGAGGAAAAAAAAAAAAAAAGGATTATGAAACAGAGTTCAACAGGAAAGTTAATTTACTTTAGTATGAGGGTATGAAAAGCATGCCAAAACAGCAAGTTAAAAGATTAATTATGAATACATTCACCTCTCCCCATGTGTGAGATTGGACTTGTACATCAGGAGGATGTTTTTTGGGGGGAGGGTGTTGCTTACGTTTCATTTTCCCCCTCTACTCATCATTTGTTTCCATAATGATTTCCATCGTGAAAAATCAGTTTGAATTTTCAATGTTAGAAAAATAAGGAAACTTTTTTTTCACATACAGAAACTGATTCTAATCCTTTTTTGTTGTTGTTGTTCTCAACACATTGAGCAATGCCAGTAGTATTTTTGTATAGGGTCTCATCATATTCTGACTCTTGGAGTAGATGTATATGAAACTTGACATACTCTAAATAAATAAAAGCCTCAAGAAAAGAGGAGGGGCTGCTAAATCACCTGGAGTGATAAACTAACACTGATAGCACATTAAAGTTTAATTATTTCTCACTCATTACGGCTGGCTGCATTTTCTGAGTTGTACCTCTCCTGAGCTTATTGTCCCTTACATTTTGACAGAAACTTTTTATTTGAATGATTGTCACGTATTCTGCTACCTTGGTGAACACACAGTCTCATGGGGAAAAGTACATTTATGGTGAATGGCAGAGCTTTACACTGTTAACATCCAATATTGAACTTTCTGAGCCATATTTGCAGATTCTAAGACTGGTATGTAGCTGTCCAAAATATGTACTTTCAAAGTTATGTGTATGGGTGGGTATATATACGTATGTGTGTATGTGATGTAAATCTACTGGATCCAACATAATGTTGGTATTCTTGAAGTAAGATCCTTAAAAAGGAAACAAAAGACACAATGTACCATATAACTCATTGGACTTATTTGCACTCTTCCAAAATAGTTTTCAGGTACGTAATGTTGTATTAAGGCTCATAATCTGACTCTTGTATAGTACTGGATTTAAATAGTTCTCATTGAACTGAATTTATTAAATTTATAAATTATTCAGTTTCCTTGTATGACAATTATCTGTAGCTGCTAGTATAAACTTTGTTAAAACAGTTATCTTTCATGTTTGATGATATATAAAACAATATGTATTTTATGGAATATATACCTATATATAAATATTGTACATGTCTGTCCCTTCTAAAACAACAGTAGCAGTGTCAACATGTTAAGTAATTATTGATAATGATACTAAAAATCTTTACTAAGTTATACAATAATCTTCAGACTTTTGTATTATTCCAAAACATAAATTTTAATCAGATTTATAGTAGACTGTTACATCCAAAGATTCCATGTTTCAAAGGGAAAGGAAACCTAGAAAAGTGGTAGGCCAATGTCATCTACCCAGGAAAACTGGCCTAAAACCAACCTTCAGATTAAGTGAGAAACTCCATTCATCTTGGATCCCTGCTTAGTAGAGAACACCTTGGCCATGTTTGTGGAAGTTTATTTGCACCCAAATCTTTCATCTTCTGAAGTTCAACATATTTATTTATGGTATGAAAATCATCAGTATTTGTAAGTCATACCTATCCATTTTGTAAACTCATTTTTTTTTGCAGTTTTTCTTAGCAAACATCTTCATCTGATAATTGTAGGTATATGTGCTTTTTACAATGTGAAGCATTAAAAGTACGTGTTTTGTGAGTACTTTTCTTTTTTGCCTTAAATTGAGGACAGTTCATTTATTGTGCTATGTTTTTGTCTAATTGAAGTTCAAATATAAGAAAATATTGGTATTCTTGCCTCACATGCACAAGGACCTGGGTTTGATCCCCAGCACCACAAAAAAAAAAAGAAAGTATTTTACTTATAAAATATTTATAATTTATTTACATATTTATAAAATATTTCAGTTATTTTATACTAAATGAGCTAATGATTAAAATTATTATATATAGTTTGATTTTTAAAACTAAGGTGTTTTTCTCTCATGTAAAGCAAAATTTAGACTAATGGAGCTGTTAGAAACATTAAGTGGCAAGTTCCTAATTTGCCTTTCAGTTTTTTCTCCTACTTTCAAAAAACCAAGTTTTTCATTCAGATTTAAGAGTTTGACACTAAAACTTCATCTCTTGTCTTATTGATTCTTCCTGTGATTATCTTCCAAACAGTATACCTGCCCATACCCACCCACACACAAACACCCCCACATAAATCTCCTGTGTTTCTTACTTTTTTTCCGTTTTGAAATTGCTTTAAAATTATTCTGAGCACTTGAGGTTCTGCACTGAAGAACTGTAGACTGCTGTTTCAAAGCCAAATTAAATTACATGTTCTCAGATTGTCAGAGAACAAGAAATGTTGATAGGAAAAAGTTTTCCTCCACTGACACAAATATCATGCATCAGTGAAGTGAATGCGCTATTTGGCTGTATCAGAGATGCCAAAGATACTCTTTGAATGTGCAGATTTTGTTTTCCCAGCAAGATAAATATTGTCCTTTATATAAAAAACATTTTAGGCACTGTCAAGGCATTTTTCAGTGGACTTAAGTCTAAGAAAGTGAGCATATAAAAGATGCTTTAGTCTGGCATTGAAAACGAAGCATGGGAGGCATGAAATTACTTTACTGACCTAGAAAATTAGTAATGTATTTGAAATCCCTATTTATCTGAATTCTTTAAAATAGCGCATTCTAATATTCCCTTTATAGTTTTGAACTAATATTAGGGAAGAGCTCTTCCTTAAGTAGTTCCAATAACTTTCCTTCTGAAACCCTGTTTCTTCACTCTTGAAGGAAACATATCTTTGGAAATTCTCTGCACCACACTTCACCTCAATTTCTACTTAAGTCCTAGTAATTTAACTAATAGTATATCTCCTTGTGGCCAACATCTCCAGTGACAATGTCCTAAAGATCTTGCAAAATCATTGTAGAAAATTCTAGGCTCATGGGGATGAAACATTTTCTGCTTCTTGTATAACTATATGGTTTGACCATGTATTTCAGCCCTCTTAAAAATACCCTGGACCAATGGTGTTTTAGTCGGCTTTTTCACTGCTGTGACTAAAGAATCTGACCAGAACAATTGTAAAGGAGGAAAAGTTTATTTGAAGGCTTATGGTTTCAGAGGTATTAGTCCACTGAAGGCTGGATCCATTCCTCAGGCCTCAAGCTGAGGAAGGACATCATGGTGGAGTGTGTGGCAGAGGGAAGCAGATCATATGAGATTAGGAAGCAGAGAGAGAGAGTCCACTGGCCAGATACAAATATATACCCCACAGCCACACCCCAATTCCCACCTCCTCCACCACACCCTACCACTTCAGTTACCAATCAGTTAATCCCTATCAGGGGATTAAATCACTGATTGGGTTAAGACTCTTACAACCCAATCATTTCTCCTCTGAACCATCTTGCACTGTCTCACATGTGAGCGTTGCGGGGAAACCTCATATCCAATCCATAACAAGTGGGTTATATGCAGAAAAGATGTGAATACTTTGGACTAACATATTTGAAAACCATTTTGCCACCTTCTGGAACCTCTCTTTTTTTTGGTGACAATTATGTAGCAATGGTTTGTTTAGAAGATAAAAATATCCTGGATCACCTAATCAGTATTTTGAAGCAGCTATAGAAATCTACTTAACCAGTAGATGTCCATGAGCAAAAAGTGAGCACTTATGTATTAAGTACTGAGATTTAGTTTGGGGGGCTGGTTATGTGTTATTTCATCATAAATGTAATTTATCCATACTGATATAATCAGGTCCTACTTCTTCATATATACTAGATCTTAGACCAAGTAATCCAGAATTTCTTTATACTTCAATTCCATTCATAATACAAAGAGTGGGAAATAAACATAGAAAATAGAAATGTTACCCAGAAGAGTGATATTTAAAATTCTGTTTAAGCCAAGCTTCATGTGAAACTTTTGCAACAAAAGTGAGGCTATGTCATCAACTACCTTCTTTTCAAATATTTTATGAACAATTCTGTTTCCATTTGAGTATAATTTTTAGGAAGTAAACTACAAGAAGCAGAGACTATCTCTTCATTGCTCTATGACATTTTCCCCAGTGCTTGGAGTGCAGAAGGCACAACAGGTAATTTGCTAGCTATGTATGCCTATGAGTGAAGTCCCTGGGACCACGGTTGAATTGAATTTTTATCTTAGTTGCTTTTAGATACTTGGACACAGCCAACTTCCTTAATATATAAAGAATAGATTTCTGCTCCCAAAATTTAATGTGAAGAAACTTACTCAAGTAGAAGAAATTGTTAAGGAACAATTTCTTGGAGAAAGTTTAACACTCTTTTAAGTCTCATAAATCCCCAGCTCAATTAAGCCATGTCTATGGATGGAAAAGAAATAGGAAAAGGAAGAAATTAGACTGAAGGAGAGACTGACAAAGGAAATGGGAGGCAGAGTGGAGACATGGGGTAGATGGGTTGGTGGTAAGTAGTCACTACTAAAGGGAGAATGCATTGTATAGACAACAGGATTCGTTGATTCATTGAAATGATGAGTTCTTCAGGAGAGGTTAAAAGGGGAATAGAACTTCAAAAATAAAGATGATATGTAAAACTTTGAGAAGACAGGATGAGTATCCCTTATCTAAAATACTCAGGGTTGGAAACGTTTTGGGTTCCATTATTTTTTAAATTTTAGAATATTTGCATCATATATAATTATATATTTTGGGGATAGGACTTAAGTCTAAACACAAAATTCACTTATGTTTTATTTATAGCATATACGCACGGGATGAAAGTCATTTTATGCAATGATTTTAATAATTTTGTGTTTGAAAAAAGTTTCATGGTGTGAAAATTTCCTCTGTGTCATGTCAATGCTCAAAAAGTGTTGAATGTAAAGAATTTGAGATTTTGAATTAATGAAGTTCCTCCTTTAATACTAATATTCTCTTACACTGATTCACACGAGGAGGCAAGTATGGTGCTAAGCATGTTTTAGAGAGTAATAATTTGGCAGGTTTATTAAGTCCCTCTTGATTTTTGTATGTTATTCAAGTATGATTCCTAATACCTCCCTTTCTTCAAGTTTCCTAGTGAGTAGAAACAATTATATTTGATCTATTTGATCCATCTATCCTTATGAGATTTTCTCATTTAATCTTCAAATAATTTGTTTGCCACTAATATTCCTATTACTTGAAAGGAGAGGAACTGATGGCTAGAAATTTGACTAACCTGTTCCTAGCTCTCAAATAATTAATAAATAATGGATCAGGTAGTATGGTTCCATAATGCATCTTCTTAACCACTAACTCTTACCACTTTCCTTTTTCTAGGAACATGTCAATTGCCTTCTGGGATGAACATTCATTTTCTTTCATTCAATTGTACTAGATTCAAAAATTACACATTATCAAAAGCTGAAGAGTCTCAGAAATAACCTAATGTCATGATGCCTCAGCAATGATGCATGTTCTATCTGCATGGAAGATCTTGAGCTTTAAGAATGAGCAAGCAGGTTTGAAGAAAACTACGCATCTGTTTATAGTACATAGCTAATAATAAATAAGGAGTTAGTAACTTATGACTTTTAGGACTATATAGCCTTCCTTCATGAAAATAGAACCCCTCTGAGATTGACCTGTAGTTTTTTCTGACCATAGCAATATTAGCATTCAATATTTCTAAGCCAAAGCTATGATTGAATAAGATTTTGAAGTATACTTGTCACCTTAGTTTTAAAGGCTATCTTATTAGATGTGTTTGTGTGTTTGTGTATATGTGTGTGTTTGTGTTTCCTTGCTAAGCAGTTGGCATAAAATGAGCTTACCTCCCAGTGGCAGCATGTCTACAAAATCTACCAGTTTCTAGCAGTGACAGGGTTTGATAAAATCTCTGTTCTTATGTAAGTAAATCAGGTCAGTGTGATGAGGAGGGAGATTTCCTGAGGACAACAAATTTACTCCTTGTTACAGTATGCATTTCCAAATTCAATGAACGTAGGAAATGATGATTTACTTGTGAAATAAACTATAGATTCCAGCTGTCAGCAGTTTGCTGTGTAGCTCCACTGTGAGGACTGCATTCTGAGGATGGAGGCCAAGTTCCTCTAATGTGCTGGAATTGCATCTCCTCTCACAGCACACAGATAAATACAGCCAATTAACTCTTGAAATCTTATAGCTGAAATAAGCTCCAGCATCTAGAGCAATCAAGTCTCCATAAATGTTTTTAGGATGTTGGAATAAATTAAGCCTTTTATGGGATTTTTAAAATTAAAGTGTATGTGTATTTGTGTGTGTCTGTGTGTGTATACAATATGAATTTTCCACACGATTGAAACTTTTTTATAACTTGGATCAGCTGGACTTATTTTTGCACCAATTTAATTGCATAAATAAGTGTTGTTTTGCAGTGTTATCTATTTATTTGGTCATTGTTGACATACAGAAAAATTATTTTTTATAGAATTACCATGTCTGCATGGATCCGTTTATTATAAAGAGGAAGAAAAAGACATAGGAAATCATGAGTGCTTATTATACATAGTTAAAGTATTTCCTCAATTCTCATGAAGAAAAGTAGATGCATATATTGTTACAACATGTTAGAGATGATATTTAATTACCTTTTCCAAGTTTTACAATGAAAAGAATAACCTTTTTTTGCCATCTTTTGATTCGTCCTAAATTTCACATTTCCATGTATTTTCTCTTAGTTTTCATTAATTGAAACTACACAGATATTTGCAAACATGCATCATAATAGCCAATAAATATATAAATAAATAGATAGATAAATAAATCTCTTGGTATTCAGAGGTAAACCATAGAATAAAATGCAATCAGTGATTAAATGGAATGAACTTTGCATACATGAGGTTACAAGGGTGAACCTCAAAAATATTGTGCTTACTGAAAGAAGCCAGAAATAAAAGATCATGAATTGTTGACCTTCTTTATAGGATTTACTAGAAAAAGCAAATTTAAGGTAACCAACGATTGTTGCCTGAGTCACATATGTTTACATATGTTGTGTGCATATTCAGTTACTGCATGTGAGGAATTATATAGGGGTGATGAAAATATGCTAAAAATTCACAAGGTTTGTTGCACAACTTGGTGCATTTATTAAAACATCATTGAGTAGCACTTGTGAGTTGGAATGGGTAACTTACATGGTATGTAAAGACACTGATTGCTTTTGAAAGGAGATTGTTTGATTATGTAGGGGAGCAGAAGAAAAGCTTTACCTCCACAATATGAAAGAAATTTCTTGTTAGGTTTTGAAGGACTGTTCTTAACCAGTGAAATTCTCACAATAATCTGAAATAAAGTTAGCTTGTCATGCTGAGCTATATAATGGTTAAAAAAATAAAGCATAGATGACTATTTTTCTCATGGTTAGAAAATAACTGGATAGCAATGCTAAATGGAAAATATTAGTTGGCTAAAAATAACCTTTAAGCTTTTAGTAGCTCTCCCTCAACTGCAATAATTATATATATGCAGTAATTACACATTCAATAAATCCTTAGGTTGCCTTTTCTTTTATGTTTCTCTACAAGGAATGTTTTGGTATTAATTTTGAGTTTATTCTTATACTTCTGCTATTGGAAATACTGCAGGATAAATCCAGAATTCTATGTTGACTATGTTACCTGAGATCCTTTTGAATTTCCTAAATTCATTGCCCTCCATTATTTAAAGACTGACATCTTCCAATCTGTGTAAGAACTCATATTTCTTCTGAGTCTCACTGTGTAATGGGACTTTTTTGCAAATACCTTCACAGGATATCAATGTCATCTGAGTTCTCAGACCCCTGTCAGTTAGACAGTATCCAGTAAAACTTCCTCAGAAAATTGTGCTAGACCCTACTTCTGTTAGTGTTCTCTCTGTCTTAAAAACCTTCACAAGAAATTCTCAGATATTGTACTTTAAAATCAATAAAATCGGTTGTATAACATTGAACATCTATTATAGATTCATTGATTGAAAATGCCATATAAAAGAAATAGTTTTTTATTTTCAAACACAACTTTTCAGTATGTTATTTATACCTAGAGTTGTATTAATATGTAGAGTCATTTAAAGTAAATATGATAATAAGAAACCACATTTTTTTTTTTTTTTTTTTTTTTTTTTGCCATATATAGTTCCAGTAGAAACTAGTTCCTGACTTTCTTTCTTGGTCTCTCAAGAAAATAAATAGCCAGCTACAAATTTTGTTTGAAAGAAAAACAAACAAATAAAAGTAAAAAGTAGTAATCATCAAAGATATCACTAAAAGTCAGTCTTTATAAGATTATATTGTAGATCTCTGAATATTTTATCATATTTGAGAATAACCAGAATGGACCTGTTGCCTTAGAAACTGCCATGGATTCCCAGAGTCCTTCTCTTCCCCTTTCCATCCTCCTGCTTCACACATATTTTAAATTAAACTTGTGAGACTAGAAGTAGAAGTTCAACATAGAACTCTGTTCTACAGGAGAGTTCTACAGGGACCTTTCACTCATGAGCTAACCAAATCAGGTCTTTCATGCTGTTTTCTGAATTCTGTTTCTTCCTTTCATCTTTCAAAAACTGAGTCACATTCATACCCAAAGATAGCATCTATTTATTTATTTAGGGTGCCAGGATTGAATTCAGGGGCACTCAACCACTGAGCCACATCCCCAGTCCATTTTGTATTTTATTGAGGGACAGAATTTCATTGAGTTAGTTAGCCTTTCTCTTTTGCTGAGGCTGAGTTTGAACTTTCTATCCTCCTGCCTCAGCCTCCTCAGCCACTGGGATCATAGGTGTGCCCCACTGTGACTGGCTAGCAATTATTTTTAATAATTTTTAATATAAAGCAAAATCTTGCTGTAGAAATAGTTTAAAAGTACTGTCAAGCACAAAGGGTAGTTTGAAAGCATTTTAAACTGCTAAAGATAACTGATCTTAATATTTTGGGGGTGTGTCTCCAGTAATATTTCAATAAAATTATAATCATGCTCTATATAAGCAAAAATTGCTTTTGAAATTAATATAACTTAGAAACCTATCCATTTTTGTAGATAGAAGTTTTCTATACTAATATTCAATGTGGCATAATATTTTACAATTTTATAGTATGTTTAGCAATTCATTTTTGTTGGGAATCAAAAATATTTTTTATTTTAATGTCATAAAAACAAATATATAGATCTTATGAGAAAATATTTGCACATATAAAAATATTAAGGATAAGAATTAACGTTAAAGAATTCCTGATACACAGAGAAGGTACATTTTCAAAAATTATAAGATATAGAAGCCAATTTCTGTTTTTATCAATTCAAACTTTCCTTGACAATCCTTACCAATGAAATACATTTTTCCCCACATAAATAACATCTTATAACTCAGCAATATTGCCAAAATGTTTTGGTTTTTATCTGTCTGAAGATCGCTTTTAATTTATACTGTTATTTCATTAGTTTTCACACAATAGTTGAGTTGGGTATAAATTCTGAGTTGCCAGCTATTTTCTCTCAATCCAACTACAAGTCTACTTGTCTTTTCTTTAGAAGTGCTTAGTTTTTTTCCCCCTAATTAAACCATTCATGTTTTATTCACTCCAAGGAAATTAGGTGTGGAGTTCACTTTATCTTGCTTAGATTTTCCTGTGATATTTGTATTTAAGGAATCATGATTTTTATCAAGTATGAAAAATGTGAAGCCACAATTCTTTTATCTCTTTCATATTCTCTGTACTGCTTTTTTTCTTGAATTAGAAATATATATATATATATTTCCCTTTCTTTTATAATTTTTATTTCATAGCTGTTTCTGAAACACAGGTGGCAATTTCTTCATATTTATCTTTCAGCTCACTAATTCTTTAGGTCTTTAAGACATTTATTTTTATTTTTAGTACAGTATTTTTCATTTATAAAGGTTAATAGCATTGTACTTTCAAATTATCCTAATCTTTTATTCTTTTTTTTTTGCTTTCATTTCTGAGTCTTCTTTCCTGTATTCAAACATTCTATACTTTAGCATTTTATGCTTAGTTTATATTCTTTATCTGATAATCTACTTATCTGAAGTTTTCTTGTTCTATTCTGTTTTTCTATTGACTACCCTGTCTTATATTTACAATGAATGCCTTTCTTGTTTTTACATTTTTTACTCTAAGTGGATACTTCATCTGACATTGTTAGAATGTATCTCTTAAAATAGAATTTCATTTTGATTTTGAGACATATCCTAGAATGCTCTGAATCCATAACCGCTTTGTCAATCATGGGATTTGGAATTCCTTTTCTGTGTAGTTTCCACAAATTCAAACACTAAATCAATGTACATACAGGTCCAAGGCTATTATCTCTGGAGTCTTGCACATTTCATGGGCAAGGGAGAGGGTTCCCATAGGAGGGATGGGATGACTGTGAAATAAAGACATATACATATGTATATATGTTTATATATATATATAGATATGTATATATATAGAGAGAGAGATCCTATTCATATAATAACTTGCTAAAATTTGCAGTACTGTACCTTATGTAGTTTAAGGCCTTGTCTCTCAACCTTGCAATAATTAAAGTCAAATAAATTTTAAGTACTTTGTTTACCATTATGGCTAAAAAAATAAACACCCAAAACACATATGTCCAATAAAATATCCATTTAAATTATGTCCTTGATTTCTCTTATTTCAAGAAATTCCCTTTCATTTTCCAATGCTTGCTTCAGCATTTCCTAAAATAATTTTTAAAATTTATTCTAACGCACATTTTTTTGTGTAAATTATTTTTGTATTTAATATAACTAATATAAATTATTTTTACATTAGGACCTGCCATAGTATCGTAAATTAAAATGTTAAATGGTTTTGCTTTGGTTGTTTTCCAGTATTATGAAGTCTGTGGAGAGATTTTTGTCCTTTTGTATTTTATTATATACTGTGTTCATGTTCCTTTAAAAATTAAACAGCTCTTTCCTAAAATAGTCTAGAACCATGTGCCTATACTTAACTGGTTCTTTGCTAAATGAAAAAATATATAAATTCTATAATTATTGCAGTTAATTTTTAATTGACTATTCAAATATTCATAAAGCACTGTCCACTGCATTAATATTTTAAATTCTTAAACAGTAATAGGAACATTTCTTATAAAATTATGTATTATTTTTAACGAGGGATAAAACTTCTCTTCCTTCTCTTTTTCCTCCTCCCTCCTATTTCTCCGTTACCTCCTCTTTCTTTTTTACTTTCCTCTCTTTCTCCTTCTTTAATTTCTTCTTCTTATCCTTTTCCAATAGTGAACATGTATGAATTATATTTTGCCTCTTTAGCATCTCAGTAATGGTATTTTTGTTTTTGTTCTTTGCAATGAACTTATCTCTTCAGATTCCTGTTTTCATCAGTTGCTCCTGCTCTTTTCCCATTTCACTCTGATTTAGTAGTTTTTCCCCCTAATCCTTCCTTCTACCTTCTTCCTCTGGATGTATTTACTGGTTGTTTTTCAGTGCATTTAATGTGCAATAAACTTAATTTCCTTTATTAATTTTGAAATGCATCTCCATATCCACAAAGAGTTTTCTGAGAAAAATATCACCATATCTAACAGTTAGTGTAGAACCCCCCCCCCCCCCCCGCCCCGTTGTTTCCTAAACAATTTGTAATTGCAAGTTCTTTGCTTTTGAACCAAGAGCTACTTGAAATAGTTTTAAGTCCCCAGTTACATTTTAATCTCTTGCTATTTATGTTCAGTATGGTCATAGAATATGGGCTATTGCTTTTCTATATTTTGGAACATATTGAGGTTTTATTTTTGTCATGTCTAGAAAAAAGTATGTAGATATATTTGAAAAATACATTCTCCTTTTTAAAACAAAAAGAATTCTCTCACATTCTTCCTAAATATATATTTGTTAACACCTACACATAGTTTAATCGAGCAATTTTTGTAATATATAAAAACAGTGAAGTTAATTGTTCTTTTTCTTATTGTGCCAAATCCAATGAAGAGTTTTAAAAATATCTATTTATAATCTATATAGAGATACAACTCACATTCAAAGGAGAGTTATTAAATGTGGTTTCCTTTTTAAAATTGTAGGTTTCTTCTCATAATTTTTTTTCTTTATTTGAATGCATGCAAATTGGATACTTTTGGTGCAGGGGATTGAACCCAGGGCCTTGTACTTGACAGGCAAGCACTCTACCAGCTGAGCTAAATCCCCAGCCCTTGGATACATTTTAATTTTTTTCTTTTATGATTTATTTTTAACTGAAACCTAAAAACATTAAAATCATACATATTTGTGAGATAACATGGGATATTTTGGTACATGTATACATTGTGTGATATCTCAGTTTATACCTACGTCCTCGAACAGTTATCATTTCTTTATGATAAAAGCATTCAGAACTCTTTCTTCTAGCTTTTGAACTGTATGTATACGATTGTTATCTGTAGTTGCCCTACTATGCAACAGCACCCAGAAATCCTTCTTCCTTTTCATTACCTAGCCCTGATCCATCAAGCTTTCCATGTGCCCAGCCAACTCTCCCCAGTCTCTGGTAACCTCCATCCTATTATCAAATTCTAACATTAACTTTTTCAGATTCCATGTCTGAATAAGATCATGTGCTACTTGTCTTTCTGTGCTGTTAGATATTTTTACTTTATAATTATTTTCAGTAGTATAAAACTTGCTATGAATTCTACCTACATTTTTGTCTACAAATATTACCATTTCATTTTTCTTTCTGTTGAAGTTTGATATATTTTTTGTGCAAGCTCTTAGTTTTTATTCTGTGCATAACTTTGTACACTCTAAATCTCCCATAGTTGTATACCTTTCATCTATCTAGAGTGCTCTATTTTTCCCTTAAAAAGGCTATAGAGGGCTGGGGTACAGCTCAGGCATAGAGTACTTGCCTAACATGTGCTAGGCCCTATGTTCAATACCTAGAACTTTTTAATTTAATTTAATTTTTATTTTATTTTATTTTATATTTATTTTATTTTATTTTATTTTATTTTATTTTATTTTATTTTTTTCATGCTGGGGTTTGAACCCAGGGATGCTTTGCCATGGAGCTATATCCCCAGCACTTTTTAAAAAAAATTTTTTTTAGTTGTTGGAACCCAGTGCCTCACACATGCTAGGCAAGCGGTCTACTACTAAGCCACAGTCCCAGTCCCCCCAGCACTTTTTGATTTTTATTTTGAGACAAGGTCTCACTAAGTTGCTTAGGGCCTCCTAAATTGCTGAGGCTGGTCTTGAACTTGTGATCCTCCTGACTCAGCATCCAGAGCCATTGAGATTACAGGTATGCACCAACACAGCCCAGAAACACGTTTTATAAAATATATTTAAATAACCAATATATAATTAAAACTTGTAACTACGCATACTTTAGTTCTGTATTTTTATTTTATGCTTCTTGGAGCTTACTTATTTTTAGCCTTAAAGATATCATAATTTTACTTTTTTGCTTTGGTTAATTATATAATATCTTTACCCCATCTAGTATTCTGGATATTTAAATTTCTAAACAAGTTGATCATTTTTTTTTTTACTACATTAATGTCCTTTAGAAGTAAGAAATTTACTATCCAGAGTCCTCTCTTATTCACTTTTTAAACTTTCTGTTCTTTGTGAAATGATATAGATATTATTCCTAGGGTATTTTGTTTTAAAATATTTTAATTATCTTTCAAGATTTGATGCAGTAGCCAGCAGACTGTGGTGCAGGCCAGTGATCTCTGCTACTCAGGAGGCTGAGGCAGGAGGATCACAATTTGAGGACAGTCTTGGCAATGTAGTGAGACTGCATCAAAATTCAAAGTGAATAAATCAATAAAAAGGTCTGGGAATGTAGCTCAGTGGTAGAACAGCTCTGGGTTCGATCCCCTGTACCAAAAAATGAAATTTGATGACTGCTTTATGATAATAGGGCAATATCAAAAAAGTTATTTAGGAAAATCTGCATTGCATTGCTTATATCTCTCACAAATATGAATTTTCACACATCTATCTTTTCCATTTAGTATCAGATAGACACATACATATCTACTTCTGAGTCTGTACATGTCTCTGAATCTCGTTCTGTTTCCCTAACATTTCTGGGTTTAGAGTTTTATTTTTCAAATTCTTCAGATATTTTAGACTTGTTTTCTGTGGCTGCTGCTATTGTTGTTGTTGTTGTTGTTGTTGTTGTTATTATTATTATTATTATTATTATTATTATTTTGGTGGCTTAGAAGATTTATGACAACTTGTTTTGGCATCCACCTCCTTTATAGATGTGTGCTTTGTTTTATTTTTAGTGTTTTACAAGTTTAAATAAAGTATTGAAGATTAGATATTTCCCAGCCTTACAATTCTAACGTATCAACTATTTTGTTTGTCCCGTCTACCTTTAATATATAACAAGTCCCCATATATTCCTTATCTTCATAAATTTTTTTCTCTTCATTAAGTTTGTTTCTTTTCTCTATGTTATTTAATCCCAGCGTTTCTCTGGTTCAGTGCTGTATCAGTCAAACTAACAAGAAAAAAGGTGATGAGACAAAGTGTTTAGTAGAGAACATAGAAATCATAGAAAATTTTTAAACAAGTAAAATAAGTGGTTTATGTTCATTAAGCTCAGTCCACAAGGACAACGTACCAAATGTTATTCTTGGTACTAGAGATGCCACTTAAACAGGACAAAGATCTCTGCTCTACTGGAGATTACAATTTACTATGAGGAGAAAGACTAAAAACCAATCCATATGTTTTAAGGAGACAGTTCTATAGAACAGAGATGTTCACATGAAAATAATTTAGATTATCATGATGAGAATGTTTACAAAAGTATTTTAAGAGGTCAAGGAAACCTTTAAGAGATGGTTAAACTGAAATATTAATCACAAAAAGAGTCCTAGCTACAGAGACTAGAAAATCACTCTGAGAGAAACAGAAAGCTAATGCAAAGGTCTTGTGAAGAAATCAAGGCAAAGAATACAAAGGAGGTGAGTGTGGTTGGAGACTGGACTACGTGGAAAGTGATTCAGAGTTGGTGGAAAACCTGAGAGGGACACACTGAGTGAGAAATTATAAACCATGGATTGCTTTCCATTTTGTTATTCTTAAAACAATAATTCATCATGTAGGACATCAAACTTATATATAGAATAGTACAATAAATTCTCATGTACCATTATCTACTTTCAAGAATTTTCAAAATACAGACATTCTTATTACATCTGTTCTCATACATAATTCCTCTTTTTAGTTTATTTTGAAGGAAACTGCAGATTTTTTTCACCATTTCTGTAAATATTTTTAGTATATATTTCTGTAAGTTCTGGATTCTTCTTTAATAACTAAAATATCATCACACATATAAAAACAAGAACGCCTCGATATCCACAAGTACCCAGTCGGTGCTATCTATAACTATAAATTTTTAAGGATTTTTTGTTGTTGTTTGTTTTTAAAGTCAGCATACAAATAAGATCCACTTATTGTGATCTATCAACTGGTGACATGTTTCACTTCCTTCTTAATCTAAAGATTTCTCCCTCCACACCTTTTTAACCTTGCCCCTTTAGCTGTCTTCCATTTTTCTTTTAGCTTATTAAAAATTTCCCTGTTAGGAGGACAGGAGGGCTCAGAGTAGCTCTTCTTGAACTCTTCCTCTTGTCACTTTTTGAAATGTTTAATCATCCTGTATGTTGAGTCAGCCTGGCATCCATCTCTGCTTTTTTTTACCTCATTTTCTCTCCCCAGTTCTCCAGCCCATGTTTGGTTTCTGGAGCCTTCAGGGTCCCTCAGTGTGAGCCTGTCTGAAGGAATAGTGGCTGGTAGAGACCTTCCATTTCTATACTGGTATTCATGTCTGAATCAGAATGCATGAAAAAAACCTCTCTTTTGGTTGGTGTCCCCAAATTGGCCTGCTTTCCAGGGGGAACTTCTTGACGATTTGGGTTTTCTCTCTTCAGATCTTGCAGATCCTGTGGTTTCCTCTGTAGAAATGCTACTACACATGTTCTCTGTAGCTCCTCTTAGTGACTATTCATCATCTGGTCACCTTTTTTTATCATAGATATCATACATGGGTGTGAGGCTTTGCTCTCCTAGTTCTGTTTTTTGTAAAGTGTTTTTAATTGGAGCACTATAATTTACATTATAGTGGGATTTATTATGCCGTATTTGTACGTACACATAGCATGATTGGATCAATCTCATTCCTGGTACCTTCCCTTCCCCTCTCTTTCTCCTTCCACTTATCTGCTTTTTCTACTCATCTCCCTTCTATTATGGTATTATTCTTATTTCAATTAGTGCAGTATGGTTTTATATAGGAGAACGATTCATTGTAGTAAATTAATACATAGACCATGTATAATTTGGAATATTTGGGAGTATCTCTGAAAATCAAAATCTGAATCACCTCTGCCTTCAAATTCCTGCAATGAATTTTTAACTAAGAGCAGCCATTTGAAGATTCTAGTGGGAATGCAGCATTATCTGATTTATATTTTGAGAAGATCACTCTCATGATCCTGTAGAGAGTGGATGGTGGGGACCATAGTCCAGGAGGCTGACAAGGAGGTTTTCATATTAGTTCAGGTGAGAGATAATGCTAATCAGAACCAGTGAGTAAGTAAGAGCCAACAAAGTAAGATGAGGGTGAATTAGAGGTAAACGAAGGCAAGATGGGCTGATGGATTCTTCATTGGGGTTCAAGGGAATAAAGAAGTCAATGACTCTTAGATTTTTGGCTTGAGTATCTGAAGGAAGGTGATGGTAACTACACGAGAAGACTATAGTTAGGGGTAGTTTTAGGAATAGAAATAAAGAATTTTATCTGTATCCTATTAAGTTCAACATGCCTATTATATTCAAGTGTGATTAACAAAGGAGCAGTTGGATATTTGTGTCTAGAGTTCCAGGGACAAATGAGGACTGAGATCCATGTGAATGTCTTCTCTCTGTCCTCTTGGAATACATTTTGTCTAAATTCTAGAATCACTTAAATCAGTTGATTGCATTTCTCATCATTTGTGATCTGCTGTTTAGTGCCTCCACTGTACTTTTAAACAGGGAAAACTTTTAATTTAAATCAAATTTCCTTGTCTTAGACTATCTCCTTTTCCAAACATACCTGTTCTGTTTTTTTGTATATGTATATATTTACATATGTGTGTATATATATATATATACATATATATATATTATTCTACTGTTACATTGTCAGTACCAATTAAAAATGCCATAAAATTTTAGCTTTTTGCAATATAAATTTATTTCTAAGAGAATACTTGTATAGAGAGTTTAATGATTGGTACCCTTTTCCAACTGCTAAATCTATTCACATGCCCAGTGAACAAGTACTTTTTTCCCCTTATAGAGGGATGACTATTTTTTACACTATGGGGAATTCTCTTGGAGATTGTGTTGAGTTGTTTAAATCTTTCATGACAAGAGAGATGGAAAAAAGTTTAGATTCACTTTGCCAATTTAAATCTTCAATTGCCTGTGCAATCTCTCTCATATCTATTGGTATTGTATCTCGAGAGGCCAAAGTGTTTCCTCTGTTTTCTGTGGTAACCGAATATTTCTTCTTCTTCTTTTCCTAGTGTTATTTTTCTTCTGCAAATGTCCTGACCTCCCTTGTCGTCAGCTTCTTATGTCTAATGCCTCAATCTCTACCATGTAGCCCGTGGCCCCAGCCACAAAGACTGCAGTGAATGTTATGATGCAATGTCTTACCTGTGTGAATTCTTGCACCTGACATCATATTGGGTTCAACACTTGTTCAGTACAAATGGTACCATTTTGCCCTTCCATCTAGTATTTTTTTATAAAGTCCCAGCTAGTAAATGATTTAGGCTTATTATGCAATGTGTTTTCTCTCATTGTTACTCACTTGTCTTTATGGTAAAAAACAGCTGTGGATAAAGTATGAAAAAGTGGGTGTGACTATGTTTCAATAAAACTTTATTTTCAAAACAAGCCCCAACCTCATTTATCCCACCAGTTTCAGCTCATGGACACTGTGGTGTAATTGTATTGGGATTCCACTGGAAAGCATTTCTTTAAATATAGAGTTTCCTGAATCAGCCTGAGAGGTACAGATTTTCTTGTCCTTATCCTTTCCTTTAGTCTTTTACCTCCACTCAAAATCTTGCAGAGGAGTTTTTGTTGCTTAGAGAATTGTAGTATTCCCCACCTGCCCCATTTCGGCATTATATTCCTTTCACCACTCTAAAACTAATGCCACCTAATAGGAGATTTAAATATGTGCTAAGATCTCCATTTTGGAGCATTTTTCACTCAGGTCTAGTCAGGTGAACAGCGGAAATGTTTCCAACAAAGGGAATCTGTTTACTTTGATGTTGGACATTTGAAAAGGCAGAAAAAAGGAACTTTGAAGGAACCTGGAGAGTCTTCACTGAAGGAAACAGAAATGATCCCTAGAGTCAATGAAAGAAGTGGGAATAGATGGGATTGATAAAACTCAGGAGTAGCAGATGGGCAACCATAAATACAGTGCTTTGATGTGGAAGCAGGTGAAGTCCTGCACTCAGTCACCAGTAGGACAAAAATAAAAAACACTTCACTTTTACTTTTTGCAATAATTATTGTTGGAAAGATGGGTCATGTGTCCTGTAGAATATCCCTCATTCAGATTTTGTTAATTGCCTCCTTGTGGTGAGGTGTCAATTGGCTTTCTATCCTGCTATTTCCTCTATTAGAGCTAAAGGTACAACATGACTCAAAATGGTTGGTATTGAGAATACTACAATAGTGCTATAAATGTCCTATTATGCTATATAGAATGTTTGCAATGTTTGTTGTAGGAATTTGGAGGAAATTCAGCATGAAGTTTAAATTTTGGAGAAGTATGTCTCAGTATTATACTGTAGGTTCTGATGAAATGCTTAATGGTACAAAATAAATTTCTCAGCCTAAGATGGCTCAAATTCTTGAAAATGTGATGGTTATTCCCTCTTCTATCACAGCCAACATTATTAATGCAAATGTGTCAAAATAGTGGGTTGAGGCTGACAAGACGGTTAATGTGTGAATGATGCTGAAATGACAGAAAGCATGTAGCATGGTTGTCAAAGAACCAAAAGGACATCAAAGAAGAGAAAAATCTGTCAGCTGCTTAGAGAAAGAAAGGAATAATCTGTAGAAAAAGAATCAGCTATTATAAAATGATTGTTATTTTTACAATACTTTTATGAACTGCAGGAAGTTTGCATCTGCACTTTGTAATTCATATTCTTTTTAAAATTTTTTTTATTTTTTATTTTTACAGACTGCATTTTGATTCATTGTACACAAATGGGGTACATCTTTTCATTTCTATGATTGTGCACGATGTAGATTCATACTGTTCTTGTAATCATACATGTACATAGGGCAATGATGTCTGTCTCATTCCACCATCTTTCATACCCCCTCTCTCTCATTTCCCTCTATGTAATCTAAACTTCCTTCATTCTTCTCTCTCTCTGGTGACCCCCACCCCCATTATATATCATCATCCACTTATCCGGGAAAACATTCAACCTTTAGTTTTTTGGGATTGGTTTATTTCACTTAGCATGATATTCTCCAATTCCATCCATTTATCTGCAAATGCCATAATGCTTTTCTTCTTTGTGGCTCAATAATATTCCATTGTGTATATATACCACAGTTTCTTTATCCATTCATCTATTGAAGGGAATCTACGTTGGTTCCACAATCTAGCTATTATGAAATTAATAGCTATCTCTCATCGGACATGAAACTCAACCCAAAATGGATCAAGGACTTAGGAATTAAATGAGACCCTGCATCAAACAGAAGGCAAAATAGGCCAGAATCTTCATCTTGTTGTCTTAGGATCATCCTTCCTTAACAAGACTCCCAAAGCACAAGAAATCAAATCAAGAATCAATAAATGGGAGGGATTCAAACTAAAAAAGCTTTTTCTCAGCAAAGGATACAATCAATAATGTGAAAAGAGAACCTACAAAGTGGGAGAAAATCTTTTCCACATGCACTTCAGAGAAAGCACTAATTTCCAAAATTTATAAAAAATGTACAAAACTTTACACCAAAAATACAAAGAACCCAATTGATAAATGGGCCAAGGAACTGGACAGACACTTTGCAGAAGATATACAGGTGATTAATAAATACATGAAAAAGTGTCCAACATCTCTAGTAATTAGAGAAATGCAAATTAAAACAAGTCTAAGATTTCATCTTACTCCAATTAGAATGGCTATTATCAAGAACACAAATAATAGATGTCGGCATGGATGTGGGGAGCAAGGCACACTTTTACATTGCTGGTGGAGTTGCAAATTGGTGCAGCCACTCTGGAAAGCAGTGTGGAGAATCCTCAGAAAACTTGGAGTGGACCCACCTTTTGTCCCAGTTATCCTACTCCTCAGTTTATACCCAAAGGACTTAAAATTAGCATACTACAGTAACACAGCCACATCAATGTTTTTAGCAGTTCAATTCACATTCTTGAAAACCACACGTGACAGTGACTATTATCTTATTATTTCAATTGATGTTAAAATTAAGTAAAGGTTATGAAGTTTAAGTGAATTTTTTATAACCACCACCATGTAAGGGATTTTTTTTCCCACCAATATGCCATCATTTGACATTATCCAAGTATTGTATTATCACCAATTTAGTAGGTGTGACGAAGATGTCTCATTGTGGTGTTAATGTTAATTTCCCTATTAGTGTGATTTAAAAGTTTCTCCTTTATTTGGTTCTTTCAGTTTCCTCTTCATGAATAATCCCTTCACACTTTTTGGTCATTTCCTACTGATTTGTTGTTATTTTATGATTTGTAAGTAGTCTTGACCTCCATGGAAATTCATTTTTTATGTGCAATATATTATATACATAGAATATTTAGTTAGCAATTTATATTTTTATTTATTAATATAGTCATTTAAATTATATATGTTTATAACTTCAGAATGGCAATTTTATCAATCTTTCTCATTTGTGGTTTGTATTCTTTTTTGTCTTATTCAAGTAAAATTTCATTATTAAAGAGGTCTTATGAATATGCTCTTATATTTATTTCTACCCATTTTAATGGTTGATTTTTTTTATATTTAGGTCTTCAAACTGTAACTATGAATTATGTCTCTGCTAAGAGTTAGATAACTTATTTTTCCCAGGAAAATATTCTTTCACTGTCATTTTTGAATAGCCCATCTTATCCTAAGTGATATTCAATGTCATCTAGGTTACACTTTAAGCTTCTATACCTCTAGGTTATTCTTTTTTCTGAGCTCTCAATTACTCTCCTATACTCTATTTGTCTATCTCCATATCAAAACCACATAAATAATTACTGCACTGTCATAGTGATATCTGATAGCGTTCTCCCAAGCCATTCTTTAAATTTATCTTGGATTATAGTGACTGTTTCTTCCACAAAAATTTTAGACTATCATTCCAGATGTACTATCAAGTTTGTACTTTTTGGTAACAAATGTTTTTATTTTATTTTATTTTATTTTATTTTAATTTATGTATAGACACATATCTTAAGTGTCCACTTTGAGTCTTCAAATATATTTTCACAACGTAGTTCATAAATATCCCCTAATTAAGTAGAAATTTTTTGTTGGGTCTACAATTTTTTCACCTTTTTATTCTTATCTTCTTTATTTGTTTTTTTTCTTTTACATACGAATAACCTCTTGAGTGCTTGTAGGTATTAATAATCTTTGCAAATAATCACTCATCTTTAATGATCCTTTCTTGTACCTTATTTTCTATTTCATTAATTAGTTCTATCTTCATTATTTTTAAAACTATTTTGAATCACACTGTTGTTTTTAATCCCCTAACTCACATACTTGGATAATTAGTTTTCATACTTTGCTTTTTCCAAAAATAAATTTTTGTGAGTTGAAAATTTCCTCAGGATACCACATTCACTTAACCTATGAATTTTTATTATATTTGTTATTATATTTTAGTTTTTACTTCCTAATTTTCACTATGATTTTTCTTCTAATCCATAACTTTAGAAACATGATTAATAGTTCTAATGTTTTCAGTTTTCTTTTTATTAATTTCTATGTGTTATAGCTTAGTCCATGAACACACTCTCCATGACATGAAATCTTGAGATTTGTTAAACAATGCTTTTGACTTTGTATGCATATAAAGATAACATATAATTTTGAAAGAATAGATGCAAAGTTCTGTAAATGTCCCTGAACAAGTTGTCATCATCAGATTATTAAAACTTTTATTAGACTTAAAATTATTTTAATCTCATATTCTTGATTTTAAATTAATTTTTAGCCAATACACAAAAAAACAAAAATTATATATATTTATGGGGTACCCTACAAATTTTGATACAAGTATACATTTTGTAATGTTTAAATTATTAAATATATTCATGTATGTTACACACACACACACACACACACACACACATATCATCAAAGAGTTGTCATTTCCATATGGTAATAACATTGAAAATACTTTCTTCTAGCTTTTAAAAAATATATTATCTGTCTACATTATCATTATCTATAGCCACCCTTCTGTACAAATGCTTACTAGTACCCATTGTTTAACGTCTTCTCATTCTTTCCTATCCCTTACTCTTCTCACACTCTGGCCATCAGTGACATTTTAGATTCCACACATGAAGGAGATCATGTGTTACTTGTCTTTCTCTTATTTCACTTTGCAAAATAATCTCCAGTTCCATCTCTGACATCACGAATATCAGGATTTCTCTCTTTTTATAGCTGAATACTGTTTCATTGTGTATATGTACCATATTTTCTTTATTTGTTCTTTGGTAGATGAGCATTTAGGGTCTTTCCATTTCTTGGCTATTGTGAGGAGTGGTGTAGTAAATGTGGTAGTGCACATATCTCTTCAAACAACTAATTTCATTTTCTTTGGATATAGAACAATAGTGGGATTGCTGGATCACAGGTATTTCTCTTTTTATTTTTTTGATCAAACCCTATACTATTTTCATAATGGCTGTACTAATTTACATTCCCAAAGTGTGCAAGAGTTTCCTTTCCTTCACATCCTCACTTAGACTTGGTTATCATTTGTCTTTTTGATAACAGACATTCCAGTACAAGTAAAGTTATATCCATTGTACTCCAAATCTGTACTACCTGCATGATTAGAAACATCAGGAATGTTTTCATGCATATGATTGCCATTTACATCTCTTTTCTTTGGAGAAATGTCTATTTAGTCTCTTTACCCATTTTTTTAATAGAGTTATTTCTTTTCTTGCTCTTGAATTGTTAAGAGTTCCTTAAATATTTTACATATGAACCCCTCATTAGATGTATAATTTGTAACTATTTCCTCCCCAAACATGGCTGGTTTCTTCACTCTGTTAATTGTTTTTCTGTATTATGTGGAAACTGTAATTTGTTGCAATTCCATTAGTCTATTTTTATTTCTCTTACTTGTACTTTTGGAGTCATATCCAAAAAAAAAAATTATTCCCCAGACCAAAGTGCCATGGTACTTTCCTCTGGTGTTTTCTGCTAATTTATAGTTAACAGTTCTAACATTTAGTCTTTACTCATTTTTGTGGTTCAAGATATAGGTCAAGTTTCATTTTTCAGTATGCAAATATCCAGGCTTTCCAGAACTTTAAGAGATTGTCCTTAACCCATTGTGTGTTCAGAATTAATTTTTCAAATTTCATTGACCAAGAATATTTGGGTTTACTTCTTCATTTTCTATCCTGTTTCATTAGTCAGTGTGTCTGTTTCTATACCAGTGCCATGCTATCTTAATTATAAAAATCAAATTTTCAAGATTATGAAATCAGGAGCGTCATATTCCCAGCTTATAGTGTCTTTTTTTCTCAGGATTGTTTTGCTAATTCAGAGTCCTTTCCATAGAAATTTTAGGGTTTTATTTCTCTTTCTGTGAAAAATGACATTAGAATTTTGACAGGAACTGCACTGAAACTTTAGATCACTTTGAGTAGTCTAGATATTCTAACAATTCTTCCACTCAGTGAACCTGGGATAACTTTCAGTTTATTTGCAACATCCTTAATTTCTTTCATCCATGTTGTATAGGCTTCAGTGTATATAACTGTCACCATCTTGGTTAAATTTCTTCCTTAGTATTTCATTGTGTTTGGAGCTGTTATAATGGAATTTTTTTCTTAACTTTTTCAGATGAATGGTGATTAGTATATAGAAGCATGTTTATCAATTTTGAAGCCTACAGTTTTATTGAATACTTTTTAGCAGCTTTTCGGTAGGGTGGAGGTTTCTTTCTTTATATGATATGTCACTATCAAACGGAAACAATTTCACTTTTTTCCTTTCCTGGGTGGATGTTAAATAGATACTATAGTGTCTCATACCTCAAAAAAAAACTAGAACCCCTTGGTCAAAGGCAAGAGGCATAGAGGGCAGGCCTGAATTTAATGCAATGGGTTAATTGATTTAGTGGCAAGAGGGTCTAGAAGCAGAGGTCCCAGAAGACACCTTGGCCTAATAGTGGTTACAGAACTCCAAGCTCTATCAACAGTTCTACTCTACCATCTTAGAACCTGGCTGATCTGCTTAATTTCACCCCGGAAGGCCTCAAAATGTAGGAAGATAAATATTTAGGTGGTAAATTTTGACAGTAGGAGAAGAAATGCAGTAATGAAGGTCAAATCTCGCCTCTGTTCTGGCAAGAGCAGACATTCTATCTGACATGAAGCTGTGTAACAGCTAACTCGGCAACGCGTTCAGCACCCTCTCTTTGTGTTTGTTGTCTCCACTTCCCTGCTTACTTCTTTTCCCCATCCCCTTACGTTTTTGTGGCATTGCACTCTCCAATAGAGTGCTGGTATACGATCTTTTCTTTCTGGAGAAAGGAAACCTTGGCAAAGAGGTATATCTTCATTACATCATTTTCTGCACATATAACTCTCAATTCATTAGATTCTCTCCTGGATTATCTGCTTTAGCATATCAACTGAGGTTGCATTCTTAGCTCATTAATTATGTTATTCTTTTGTAAGTGTCCTACTTATTTTCTTATCTCCCAATTCTCATTTGATACTACTACTATATACTTTTCTGTTGTTTTCAATTGCATTTTAAACATGTTAAGGTTAATATTACTGCAATTTAACCTGTTTTTTAATCTGATATTTATTTTCATTATCCTATGCTGCTGGATGTAAGTTCTAGTACTTTTTTTTTCTGATGATTCTCAATTATTGTGATTTGTTCTTACGTACTGGATAACTTTAAATGGTGAGCTCCAGTTTTTCAAGATTTAATCTGTAAGACCTTTATGAAGATGAGTTGAATGTCTGTACCTCAAGAGTATATTTGGGCTTAGTTCAGCCAGGCACTGTAAGTTACTATCAACCTGGGAAAATTTTAAGTGAACTTATTGCTGGGCATTTTCTCCTAGACCACATAGAAATTGTAAAATAAAATTCCAAAACTGCTGAGAACAGACTCTGCTTTGTACTTTTTATGGAAGTGTTTTTTTTTCCCTACCAGGTTCTAGGCCAAGATAGGCAAATCTGCTTGGTTTTACCTTTTCCAGATGGAAGAATTTTTCTGGTCCACCAAATCAGTCTGGAATGTAGGTTTTTGAGAGAGTTCAACTTGAGGGGTGTATGATGTGTGTGTGTGTGTGTGTGTGTGTGTGTGTGTGTGTGTAGGTGGCTGTGTGTGTAGACATCTCCTTGATGCTATGTGCTAGTTTCTAATCTTCTGATTTCTAATTCGTTTTCTTTAGTGCCTCTGGTAATTCTAATATTATGTTGGGAGTTCTGTTACAACATTTAAAAGGTTGTATTTTTATATTTAACCCAGAATGTCTAGATGTGCTTTGTCAGTTATTTCTCCAGGTTATTTAGATAATATTACTGCCAGAAACTGAAGTCTGTTTTCTGACATTGAATTGTGGTGTTAATTCACTGTGCTTGGGCTTAATAGCTTTGTACCTACTAGTATTTTAAATTATTACATATGGCCTCTAAACATAATTTCTTAAAAACAAACAAACATGAAAAATGTTTTAAAAATGACAAAAACAGCAACATTTAACAGGCCGTAGTATGTTGGTGGAAAGCATAAACTTCGCAGGCAGGCAGCCTGAGCTTGTTCTCTGGCTGTATTTCTTCTCTGATGTTAGACTCTGGGCCAGTAGCCAATCTCCTTGACTTTCTTTTATCATCTAGAAAATGTATGTGTAAATAACAGCATCTCCTTCATCGAATGTGGCTGAGATGGTTAAATGAATTAACGTAGAGACTATATGTAGAACTGACTCCACATTAAAATAGTCTATGTATTTTTCAATTATTTTAAAGGTTCTATACATTCCACCGTTAGCACAATTCTGAATTCCTTAATCAATATGATTGAAGCAGTCTTCCATGAGATATTTTTCTAAGCCTAATTTAACTCACTTGCTTTCTCTGTTTCTCAAAAACCAACTTATTTTATAGTGCAATAACAATAACATGAAAAACATTTGTTCCTTTCCACTCCTCATTATTCATATAAGTTCTGGAAGGATAGGGATATCCATGCAAACAGGAAATCTTGAAAAGTTTTAGGAACTGAGAACATTTAGAAATCATTTTAGCTCCATATATTTTACCTTGGGTAATCAGTTTGTGATAAGAAGCCATAATTAATTTAGGAGAAAATCACTAGATGATCTATCAAATGCCAAATATAGAATAAGATTTCACTTTTGAAATAGAAAACCCTTTGAGGGTTCTCTTTCAGCATATTTGTCTTAATTAAAGGAATTGTGTCAGACAGAAAAATGTGTTTCACATACTATTTGCTGAAAATGAACAAGTGGCATAAGGCAATTAGTTTTTCCTTAGAATGCAAGGCCACCCTGTTATTCTTTCTTAATATATATTCTGTCTCAAAGGGAATAAGGGATTAAACAAATTTTGAACAATTTTTGGTTTAAGTTAATATACCTTTTATTTAGAGAAATGCTAGCAGACTAAAAAGTCTCCAAAACTAAAAAATAATATTCTTAAACAGGAGTAAGAAAACCCTGAGGGGTATTTTTCATTCAAATCTTAAAACAATGTATTTTAAGCTATTATTAGCACATCAGTTGTAGGTAAATAACTGTCCAAAAAGAAAAGGCTATCTGTGAAAATACTTTCCTGCATAACTGAAAAAAATGATGTATTAAACATATATATATACACACTTACATTTATATATAAATTGGTCTTAAAGTAGTCTCATAAAATATTTCTTTATAAGATAAAATTCTCAAACATAGCTCTTCTAACAACATAAAAATATTCATTTTCCAGCTACAGAAAGATTTGTATTTAAAATATCCTACTGAAAGGAGATGAGATTCACTTAATATATAGAAATTCTTTATTACATTATGAACATTTGAAATTTTTTCTTTAAAACAAAGATTACAACTTTGACTTTTCCAGTATTTGTTTTGGAATTTAAAATTTATTTTATGTATATATTTGCATATAAAATTAGCACAATAATTTAAAATATTAACCTTTAACCTACATTATCATCTAGTGCTTGTTACACCACTCATAACTGGAAAAATGTAAAAGTGTAATTTTGTGTATGCCTATATACCTATAAATTTTTAGTTCTTACTGTGTAGTCTAAATTATATTATGTCCTGTATACAATATCTAAATATTTTTTCATGATAATGGTATGAGATAATAGATACTATTATAATAACTTTTTTGATTAAAACAATTGATACTTAGAAAGTTTAAATAGTTTAAAAAGCTGTCACATCTAAGAAGTAGAAGGCTAAATTCTATCAAACTCCAGAGCCAATTCCCTTAACCATTACTTAGGGTGTACGTTAGAGAGTGGTTACATTCTTTATTACAATAACATCCATGATATTAAAAATTTGAACTGAGTGACTCTCTAAGAATAATATCAGGATAAATCCGGAAGTGCTGAATATGTTAGAATTACATGGGACTCTGAGAGAGAACAGCATATTAAACACCACTAAACAAGAGAGACACTCTCGTTCCACATAGAATTCTGGAGGCTTATAGGAAAACCGTTCACAAACCCCTCAGGATGTAGGCTGATTTCACCTCACTGCCCTCCAGTCCCAGGGTACAATCCATATCTTCAGAGTTCCAAATTGTTATTAATAACCTAGCCATCATATCCCAATTTACAAGTGTCAGAATATAGGACTAACAGAAGATGGGAAAAGGCATAGTCAATTATCTTAAATAATGTTCTTGAAAAGCTCACCAAGACATTCCTTTGTCTATATATCATTGTTAAGATATTAATCACATTTCTTATTCAAAATGAAAAAGTATTCTGTGTTTAGTTAAAAATTGAGGAGTTCTATTACTATGGAAGAAAGGGAAAGTAGCTACTGAGGTGTAATAAAAGCTCTTGACAGACTTACAAGGAATTAGAGTCATTGTTCTTTACTAAATGATCATTAGGCAGTAGAAACAGGAAAGCAAACTACTTTTTTGATATTTGAATATTAAATATTTGCCAGGACTACCCTCCCATGCCATGTGGCTCATTTATTCTTTTTGGCTAGCGTAATGATTTCCAATGTTAATATCAATGGTTGATGGAATATATGGATGAATTTCTACTGGCTACAGCTTCTGAACTAAATCCTTTGAAACTTCTTATATTGTTTCAATGCTTTTGCCATAAAAAAACTCAAAGTCCCTTAGGTTGTGGAATCTCAGCAAGTATAAACACTCTTCAAGACCCCTTGCAGGTAGCATACTCCACAGCCTCTGATTGAAAAGAGGCTCCATGGGACTACTCATTTGGATTTGTGAAACTGAGTCATTATTCTATGTGTTAGTTAGCTTTTCATCACTGAGAACAAAATGCCTGATGTTCTAGTCTGACAAGAATTACACAGAATAGGAAAAGATTTCAGAGGTTCAGCCCATGGTTGATGCACTTCATAGTCCTGGGCTCAAGGCAAAGCAGAACATCATGCAGAAACGACACAGTGGAAGAAAGCAACTCAGGATATGGAAAGTAGGAAGGAAAAAGAGAGCTCTGCTCACCAGGGACAAAATATAAACCCTGAAGGCCCATCTCTGGTAACCTACTTCCTCCTTCCACTTCCTACCTGCCTATAGTTACTACTCAGTTAAACACCTCAATGGATTAGTCCGCTGATTCAAACTCTCATGATGTATTCATCTGATCTCTAAGCTTTCTTGCATTCTCATACATCAAGTTTTGGGGAGACACTTCATATCTAAACATAATACCTGTTTTTGTCAGCTTTTTCACTGCTGTTACTAAAAGCCCCAACCAGAATGATTGTAGAGGAAGAAAAGTTTATTTGAGGCTCACAGTTTCAAAGGTCTTAGTCCATAGAAGGTAGGCTCCATTCCTCTGGTCTTGAGGTGAGGGAGAACATCATGGTGGAAGAGTGTGGAGAGGGAAGCAGCTTATATGATGATCAGGAAGCAGCAACAGAGAGACTCCACTCTCCAGATACAAAATATATTCCCCCATAGCCACAACTTTAATAAACTACTTCTAGCCACATCCCACCTGCCTCCAGTTACCACAGTTAATCCCATCAGGGATTGACTCATTGATTATGTTAAGGTTGTAACCCGATTATTTCTCCTCCACACCATCTTGCATTGTCTCACACGTGAGCTTTTGGGGTCACCTCTCATCCAAACCATAACAACACCTAAAAATAATAACTTAAAGGAAAGATTTTGTTTGGTTCAGTTTCCAAGGTTCTGCCAAGGTCCGTTCACTCCAAGGCCGAAACATCATGGCAGAAGGGCAGGGCAGAGGGAAATTATGGCAGCTGGAAAGCAAAGAGAAA
Organism: Glaucomys volans; assembly: GCA_020662805.1. Classification (NCBI taxonomy): domain Eukaryota; kingdom Metazoa; phylum Chordata; class Mammalia; order Rodentia; family Sciuridae; genus Glaucomys; species Glaucomys volans. Next base: position 1,055,450 of record JAJEJO010049595.1, read on the forward strand.
AGAGGGGAAAAGGGGTCATGGGTAGATAAAATCTCTAAGGCCACACACCCAGTGACCTCCTTCCTCTAACCACACCCTACCTGCCTACGGTTACTACCCAGTAGTTGATTCAAATTATTGATTCATGAAATGGATTAACCCACTGATGAGCTTACAGCCCTCATAAGGTCAAATAATTTCCTTAAAGCCCTACATCTGAAACTTGGCATATTATGGACCATGATTTCAATGCATGAATTTGCTGGGGGACATTTCAGATCTAAACCATAATTCTCTGCTACATGTTGTGGGCTTCTGTGTTCTGTGGAATTTACACCATGCTGACTTTCAACTTATGGAAAATTAAAGGCTTGTTATTTTCTAAGTCTTCTCAATAATGAAGAAATTTGGAAATATTAACTCCAAAACACAGTGGCTGTCACTAATGGAATATTGCTTCCAGGATGAGTATATCTGGTTTGGTAGGATATTTAGTTGACTCAGCAATCACCCAAGGCAAGAAAGTTGAACCACTTTTCAATGTACAGTGTTATCAGAAAATTATGTCTAGAACATTTTAAAAAACCTATCCAGAATGTGTTTCCAAACTGATAAACTGTCACTGAATTGTCAGATTTGGAGAAAATATACCAGATCCCAAGCTTGAAAATATATTTGCCATTTATTGAAGAGAAACATTTATCTTTAGTAAAACTTCTGAAAGTGATGAACAACTGAATTATTCTAATGTGAAAGAGAGGTAGACATATTTCACTCTATGTGCACATGTATATATGTTTATTTCTTATTAATATATGTTTACATATACATACATCTACATATACACCCATGTACTATTGTGAGGTACTATTTGAGGTAACCATGGAAAAAGATGAAGCTTATTCTCTTTATGGGGTTGATCTATCAGAAGGACAGATAATACAAAAATTCAAAAAGCAGATTCTAGACTACAACAGCAGATATAAATGCAATGATCAGTAGCAAATACAAAGTAGGATGAGGAAGATCAGTTAAAAGAGCAGGATAGGAGTTATTGAGAAGCAAAGAAAGAATGGAGGGTGTCACCAAGCATGAACCTGAGGATGCAGGCATTTATTGGTCAGTAGGGACGTGGGTAGAGAGAAGACCAAGCATGAAATCCCCAATGCCAAAGAAAGTTTCCAGTTATGGCAGGAAACTTTGAGGAGGTGGTGTGGTAGAGAGGAGCAAAACAGGCGCAAAGTTATGTTAGACTGAGGGTTAACAGGGGGCTGATCACATAAGGTGTTATAAGCATTATAAGTACCTTGAGGGCAAGAGGTGAAGATTGTGCAACATTAGCTGTTTTGCTTGTAACGGCTGTGATGCTTAAGTTTTGTACACAAATTTAAGTAGAGTTATTATGCTTTCTTAAAATTAGGTGGGAGACGATGAGGAATCAAGGATGACTTCAGAGATTTGCTTATACAACTGGAAACGTGATTTCCACTGCTGAGCAGAAATTGATGCTAGAAAAGTTAATCTGGGATAGAGGAGTGGTCAGTAGTTCAATTTCTTAGGCAGGTTAAATTTCAGTTGTCCATTAAACTCCCAAGTAGACATGTCCAAAAGGAAACACATATAGGACTGGTATTCCAAAATGACTTAAAGGTGTGGTAAGGCAGAGATGAGGTGTTCACAAGTGAGTGTAGATTAAGAATAATATAATGAAACAGACATTATTATCTCATGTACATATATGACTGCATGACCGATGTGATCCTGCAATATGAACAATCAGAAAAATGAGAAATCACATTCCATTTGTGTATGATTTATCAAAACGTATAAATGCATTCTGTCTTGTACAACTAATTAGAACAAATGAAAAAAACTTAAAAAAAAAAAAAAAGAAATGTGATCAAAGACAGAGTCCAAAGGCAATTGGCTGTTCATAGGAGGGTGGGAAGCCAAGGGAAAGTCAGCAAAAGAGATTAAAACAGGCAACCAGTTGCGTATAAGCCATTAAGCCTCCAGAATTCTATGTGGGAAAATAGATGTGGTTGGATTCCTAGAAGGGAAATGCAAAAAAAAATTTCAAGGAGAAGGGAGTCATCAACCCTTTCAAATGTTGCTAAAAGGTCAAGTGAAGGAAGTGAAAATTAAATATTGAACTGAACAATGTAGGTGCATGGAAGACTTTGATGAGAGCAATTTTAACATTTTGGGGGGGATGAAATCCTGAAAACATTTTAAAAAGAACAAGAATTAAAGAATTTGAGACAAGTGAACATAAATAACTTTCGAGGAATATTTTTATATTTTTATTAGTCCATTATAGACATACCCAATACTGGGGTTAATTCTCACAGAATCATACATGCATGGAATATAATTTGTACCACTTCAGTTCCAGTAATCCTCTTTCTCTCACCTTCCCCATGTCTCCTTTTCCCCTTCTTATACTCCACTGGTCTCCCTTCTATCTATTTAGGGGTTTTTTCTTTAATCAGTGTTTTAGAGCTATACATAAAGATGAAATTCACTATGTTATAGTCATATGTTTACACAGGAAAATTTGATCAATTTAATTCCACATTTTCTCACTTTCCTTTCCTCTTTCTCATTCCTCTTTCTCTACTCTACTCATTGCCCCTCTATTTTCATTGGATTCCCTCCCCCATCTTTTCCCTTATTTAGGTCTAACTCCCACATCTGAGAGAAAACATTTGACTCTTGACTGTCTGGGTCTGGTTTGTTTCATTTAGCATGTTCTCCAGTTCCATTTATCTACTAAACAATGCCAAAATTTCATTCTTCTTTATGGCTGAGAAAAACTTCATTGTATATATAGATATAGATATATACATATAGACAGATATAGATATTTATTTATTGATTGATTCATATGTTGTTGGGCTACTGGACTAGTTCCATAACTTTGATATTATAAATTGTGTTGATATAAACATTGAAGTGCCTATATCACCATAATATGCTGATTTTATTTTTTATTCTTATTTTTTAAGTTTTCATTGAATTTTTATTATTTTTTTATACTAGGGATTGAACCTAGGGATACTTAAACACTGAGCCACATTCTGGGTCTTTTTAATTGTTTATTTTGAGACAGGGTCTCACTAAATTGCTTATGGTCTCCCTAAATTGCTGAGGCTAACTTTAAACTTGAAATCCTCCTGTTTCAGTCTCCCAAATCACTGGGATTATAGGTGTTTACCACCATGTCCAGCTTGTATGCAGATTTTAGTTTTCCAGGATGCCAGGGAGTGGTACAGCTGGATCATACGCTGGTTACATGGATCTAATAGGAATTCCTCTTCAAATTCCTTCCAGATAGATTACTGAGACAACCCATTTCTAAGGTATTCTCTCTGGTTTTATTTGTTGCTGTCTGAAGGTGAGGAGAAGCTGTGTTGATCTAATTTCTTCTAGGCAGGCTGATTAGTTGAGGACTCTACAAAATGACTGCCCTTCCCTGTACAACTTTCAGTCCACAATTTGGGTAAAACTGTTTGATCTCCTGCACTGTCTTTGCTCCTCTGTTCCTGTTTTAACTTGCTGTTTTTCTTTTCCACTGTCACTAAGGAAGTTAGCTATGGGTTTCTTCTCTTCCTCTTTCTCTCTTTGTTACACTTCCTCCCTGGCCCCACACTGGTCAGAGGTTGGAGTCAAGGAATTCTGTCCTTATTTTCTTCTCTGATAACCAAACTCCAAGTCCCTCTTAGTCTCACATTGTCTAATTTTGAGGTTTATAATATTCTCTTGGTCACCTACCTCACTAGTCAGCTGCTTCCTTTCTGGGGTGTGGAATGGTTGAGAGTTGCTGCCTCGATCGACTCCACCATTTTGAAAAATCTCTTATGAGGTATTTTGTTGAAAAAGAGAGCAAAGAAGCTGGAGGTGGTGGCATATGCCTGTAATTCCAGTAACTCAGGAGGTTGAGGAAAATAAAAAGGGCTGAAGATTTACTCAGTAGTGGAAGAACCAGTACTGGGGGTGAGGGAAAGGAAGCAAACAAATATAATTTTAAAGTGCTTTTAAAAATATATTCCTATTATGAAATGAGAGGATGGATTGTATAGAGGAAAAAGGGGTGGGGAGGGGGCAGGGAAAGGAAGATAATAGAATGAGACAAGCATCATTACCCTATGTATATGTATGAATACACAAATTGTATGATTCTACTTTGTGTACAACCAGAAAACGATAGTTGTACTCCATTTGTGTACAACAAACCAAAAGAAAAAAAAAAAGGAAAGAAAAAAAATGAAACTAAATTAAAACTGTTTTCTATGATAGGAATTATATGTGAACATTTCAAAGAATTAGAATACACAGAAAACTAGAAAGAAGAAAATGGAAGAATGGAAATTAAAATCACTATTATCCTATCATTTAATGAGTATTATTTGCCTAACTTTTAATTAATATTTATCTTGCTTCATGAAACAGCAAGACCCAAAATCAGAATACCTTTTCAGATAAGGAGCACATAGTAAAACCTTTAGGCTTGAAAATCATAGGATCTCTGTCCTAACTATTCAACATGACAATTGTATGGTGATAGCAGCCACTTAGTATGTAAATCAATAGTCAAAGGTGTGTTTCAATAAAACTGCATATACAAAGACAGGCAGTGAACCCAATTTTTCCTGTAGCCCATAGCTCACTGATCTCCATGCAAAGATATGACATTCAAGATTCTAGTCCTTAGATTTAACTCCATAAATATTTTTGAAAATGTTTGGTATGCATAAATTCCAAAATTCATTACTGATAGAAAAGACAGATTTCCTTATGTCTATGATTTTATCTTTACTCAGAATATATTTGCTATGATCTAAATATCTGTATCTACAAAACTCATATTTTAAAGTCTTCACTCTTGGTGCAATGGTATTAGGATGTGATTTGGTCATGAGGCCTGAATTCTCAGAAGTGGTTTTAATACATTTGTAAAACATTCCCAGTGGAGCTCTCTTTCCCTTACACCATGAGAGACAATGTCAAGAAGGCCCCATCTTTGAGATAGGAAGAGGGCACTCAGGAAAATCAGAATCTGCTAGAGCCTGGATCTCAGACTTCCCAGCCTCCAGAACTTTGAGAAATCAATTTGCTTTGTGAATAAGCTATTCTTTCTATGGTCTGTTACAGACACTTGAATGGCTGAAAATCATTTTGATAAGTTTTTCTCCAATGAAAAGGCAATTTTGTAGAAGTCTTTACTTATTTTCCATAGCCTTTTGCTTGTTTTACAAGGTTTCTATGTGGTACAGTATGTGTTAACTGATAATTGGATTTTTGCCCCAGTCCCTCAAAGTCAGCCTATTCGCATCATCATGGCAATCATTCTACATAAATGATTCAAGTTTAAGCATACAAAGACTTTTTATGTTAATAAAATATTGCTTTAAATTATGTATTCCATTGAAAATCAAGGTGACCCCAGTTACATTGCTATAGTTTTAATTCTTTGCTTCTAACTCCTCTGTCATTGACTGGATTACAGAACACCAGGATATATGTGTGTGCACGTGTGTGTGTGTGTGTGTGTGTGTGTGTGTGTATTTCAATAGTGCCATTTCCCTGGATGTGTTATTATTTTAGGAAAACAAAACTGGGTATGAAAAGAAAATGATAACAAGAGAAAGTAACAGAACCAAATTCAACACTTCTAGTTCTTACATAATTTGTTTATAGCATATTTTAAGATGCAAAATGACAGAATTCTTTTCTTAAAGCTATACCATTTCTTGACATTTATCCTAAAGAATTAAAGTCATTAAACTGCAGTGATACATTCATACCCATATTTATAGCAGCACTATTCACAATAGCCAGACTATGGAACCAGCCTAGGTATACATCAATAGATAATGGATAAAGAAACTGTGGTATATATATACACAGTGGAGTTTTATTCAGCCACAGAGATGATGGAATTCTTAATGAAATCTCAGGTTACTCATGGGAAGTATATATGAAAAGTTAATGGCAATGTTACTTATTGCCTCAAATAAAAACACAAAAACAAAACAGTCACAAAGAATGTTTTGTTGCAGAGATAAAAGAGTAGTTAAGTATTTCAGAAAGAAAGAGAAGTCTGGAGTTCGCTGCCAAGAAGTATTGGGAAACTGGGATTAGAAAAGATTTCGATGGAAATGCAAGGAAGCACATTATTTTACTTCATTGTGTCTGTCTTTCTTCCTTTAAAAATATAATGCTCCCTTTGTTGGAGGGGACTATGAAGATTAATTGTTTGACATGTTCTAAGTACAATGGATGTGTTCCATGTAACTTTCTCATTAATCAAAACATAAACTCCTTCAATCTTAATCAATGTATTGTTTTTAGAGGCTGCTGCTAAGTATATTCTATACAAGTGAAAAGTGACCATCTAAGGTTTGTGGTGATTTTTTCCACCCCAGTTCCTATAATCTCACAAGAGCCTGTTTTTGCTAGTAGACATCCTTGCAGGTCTTGTATACTGGAATTGTCTCAGCAGTTACACTGTAACTGGGGAACTCTGCTGAGAATCCTAGAGGAGAGCCCTGTTCAACTGGGTCTTCCGCTGTGGTCCACAGGTAGCTCTGGACAGTTAACAAAATACATGAATGCTTGCAGGTGATATATTCACACCAGAATTTCCTAAAATTTCTAACCTAATTCTAAACAGTTTCTGGAAGAACTGAAAAATATCTCTGACATGCCTGATGCAGAGGTCTCTTCAGATGCAGTAAGACTTGGGCTCCTAGAATGGAAATAAATAGTACTGGTCCTGCTGTAAGATTAAGTTTCCTCATGTTATATCTTCTGCTTGATAATAGTTATTCAAGTGATATACAGATGAGACAGTAAAATCTATGGCACAAATTATTGATACTTCTGTTATAAGCAATAAGATAACTTGATTCATGAAAAGAAGTCCCTATATCATGGTCATAAATCAATATGTAAGTTATTTGCTCTTCTATTTCTGTGCAAATTTTTCATGTGGTAAGATACTATATCTGCATACTAATGCAAAGGAAGGAAAATGTGTTGGATTTTAGTTCATCTATGTACTGCCCAACAAATAATCTGTTGAAGAGTTACAAAGGTTTCAACTCCTGTCCTAGAATCGCCACTTTTCCTTTTGTTTAACATAATTAGTGTTAGAATAAACAGAGAGAAGAAGGGGGATATGCTTGATAAAGGGATAAACTGATGCAGATTTGGGTACTTATAAATCTAGCATAAATCAAGTAACAAAGCTCTCACATTTTTTTTCTTTTTTCAAAGGCTGCTTTTGCAATTGCAAATAAACTGACTTCCATGGGTAGTTTGAACAAGGAAGGAGTTATCTGATTTTCATGCAATGTGAAACTAAACAATGTGGGAGACATAAGCATCTTGTTCATTTGCGTGACTTTTATCCCATCATTTCTACTAATGTAATATTTTAGGGTCATTTAGACACACATTCAATGACATTACCCATGCTTCATTTCAATGTAGCAAAAGGAATTAATCCTATTCTCCAAAGACACACAAGAAGATGGTTATGCTCATTTGTTATAAATAAGCAAAAAACAGTGCAGTGTATCCTTTTTATAATCATGGCAGTTGTTACTGTAATATCTGTTTTTACGCACTGCTTATTTTATTCTCCAGCTATACTTTCAGCATGAGGAGAGTGACAGGAACTGAAACTGTTATCCCATTTTTCAACCTGGGAACTAAATTACATTACATAAGGGATTCATTTGGTGAAATATTCTTTAAAGTATTTAAAATATGCAAATACATTGCAGCTTGTGCATAATATGTATCCCTACAAATTAGAGTAGTTAACTTCTCAAGTTAAATCCAAGCACTGAAGGAATTTTTCTATCTTCCAAGGACAGCGTAAGTTCTGCTAAGTATTGTAACTCAGTGACAAGCCATTTATGTTAGATGTGCTTCTAATTAATGTTTTCCCTAGCTGCAGCATCTTTCTCTTCGAAGAATAACTGCAAGAGAATGAAAATGCCTTTTTGCTTTATGTAAATGTCAAAAACCTCACTGATCAACATAGTGCTACAAAAAAGTACTGAAATAAATGGAAATAGTTTTTGGAAGCAAGTCTGTATCAAACTTTAGAATGGCCCTTTAATAAACCAGTTTAACTCCTCATCCCATTTTATATAAAACAAAAATGAAAATTAGTTTTGAGTTTTGATCCTGATTATTGATGATTATCACATTTGGATACTATTTGTGTGTGTGAGGTATATAGGACTTATTTCTATGGCAAGTTTATAAGGGTATATTAAGTAGTAGTGTTATTGTCACCTCCACTATTTCCTCTAAATTACAGTGGGGTGATTTGCAAATTTTTGTGACATGCAAACTAAATATAAAGCTAAGGCATTACTTAGTTGGGAGCAATTTGAAAAATTTAACTTTTGGTTTCCTTCCAAAGACAAATAAACAGACACAAAATTCCACTTAATTAGTGATTAAGCCTAAGCTTTATCAATTAAAGAAATGACAATCAAAACCTTTGCCCTTTTTAAAAATGAAATTATTCTTTCAAAAATCAATTTTCACATATGAAAATATGCATTGTCTATATTCTATGTCAATCTATTTCAACTTTGTTTATACGTATTAACAGAAGCATCTCACCTACTAAATACTATGTATAAAACCATCATTATGCTAATAAAATACAATAAAATGAATCTTTAATTTTTATGCAGCAATGTAGGTCTGCTTCAATGATTTGGGAGTATTTGTGGTTTAGATTGCAAATAGGTATGAGAGTGGATATGTCAACAACATCTCCCTTGAAATTTGTACTAAAATGAAGAGTGAAATCTCATTAGATGCTGAAAAATAGAAGTAAAATTTAAGACAAATCTTTGCCAATGTATCTAATTTCCTTAAGTCATAACTTAATGGAATTTATTTGATTACCTAAAATTCTGGCCCACCTTTGCAGTGCTAACTGGGTATTATAGGAAAATCCATTCTCAGCTTTCTTTGCCTCTTAGTTTGGGAAGTCCAGAACTGCAACTATTGATCTGCTGTCATTCTAGATGTTTAGAACTAATTTGCAAAGCAGATCTCCTTCCCTCTGTTCCAAATCAGCACCTGTCTTTCTACTTTCAGCTGATAATGTAACTGACAGTGATAAATCCAATCAGCAAGCGGAGTGTGCGTGCACGTGTGTGTGTGTGTGTGTGTGTGTGTGTGTGTGTGTGTGTGATGCATAAAACTGGGTAGGAAAAATTCAGGAGTGTGAAACTTGGAAATGTAGTCACCAGAAAGATTAACATAAATTTAGTTACAGAAGTAATTCAAGGGTAATGGATACTTAACCTTGAGTTTCCATAATTCCAAGTAGTAGGGGAAAGAAAAGATATTATCTTATTACTGCTAATTCCCAAAAGATAAGGTCTATGTCAACAGTGCGAACTCTTCAGGGGATTGAGGGCAAAAACACCTGTTCTGCCTGCAGATATGAAGATGTTTATCAGCTGGTCCAAAGAAGAGATGCTGAATGAACCAATGCAACCACATACCTGTGCTATTACAAAGGTTGATTAAGATCTAGGTTCAATGGACCATATTTATGCTTGAGGACAAGTATACAAATTGAGATAAGACAACAGAATAAAATTAAAGTGGAACTATTTAAAGATGAACTCAGAGGCAGTTAAAATAAATATACATTAGAAACTGTAAAACTGCATAAAATAGCATTGTGTAATACTGAATCACTGATATAAAAGGCAGACTTTTAAAGGCTTTCAGAATGCAGGCAAAAAAGTACAAATGTGCATAATGATAATGATATTCATAAGAAAAATAATGTAAAGCATTAAGATTACATTTATCACAAGTAGAAATAGCAAAGATCATGTATCTTGAATAAAATGCCCTCAACTAAAATAAGACAGGAATATACAAATCTAAAGGGTTTACCACTTTTCTAGAAAAATATTTGTAGAAGGTCACATGTTTAGCCATGGTGAATTTTTAATTATTGTTAAAAGATTATAATATATATATATATGTATTTGTGTGTGCATATAAATATCCAAACAGAAAAGAATATGATCTACAATAGGAGAAAAATCAGAGCATCCCTTTATAATATAAAACTAGGATCTGTCCTATATTTTCCACAATAATTATTCCTCAGATTCAACCTTTTTCCTTCATATTCATCTTTTAAATTAAATTTACCATAAATTTATAAAATAAATATACTATAAATTTATAAAATAACTATTATAAATACATTATGGCATACAATGGTTATAAAGAAAATTTAAACAGACTCTCTGTAATCTATTTTTTTATCTTCTATTTGATTGTTAGGACTGAAATCAGCACAAGTATTTTTGTTGTAACAATCTATCAGCTGCCAAACCTTCTATTGGTCTAAGTAGTTAGATACCTGAGAAAATCTTCATTTTAATGATTGTGGGAAGGATTGAAAAGGCAATCTGAATCTTGGATGATTCAGAATGATATGATAAAATCTTAATTAATCATATGCTAATGTTCAAAATTAATGTTCAAAATCTTGGAATTCATCTATTTTTAAATCAAATATATATGTGAGTGTGTGTGTATTTACACCATCATTTTTTTCACGAAATAATGCTTCAATTCTGATGAAAAACTTGTTGAATAGCTTATAATTACAAAAATATGAATTAGCTAAGTAGGTAGCTACAGATCATCAATTTAAAAGAGATTAACCTATAATTTTATACATAGTTAGCATTGTAATTATTTGACTTACTTTTTCTCATTGTTATGCTGTTCTCAGAAGCCATTAGTTCTAAGTCGGTGTTTATAAACAGATAGCAGGGAATGCAAAATTTGAATATTTACCAACATTTTTATAACTGAGTTTTCCAGATTGATGTCATTTTAATGTTTCTATATAGATATGTCATTAACAATGCATATTTCCCTATAAGGTGAAATCAGTGCAAATTTTTTAGGGTTATGGAGAGTAGTAAAATAAGTTTTATAGTTCATGGCTATAAACTAACATAAGAGAGACTAACCAAGTAAAAATATTTCAGTTTTCATAATTTGTACTAGCAATTGGCCTGATGTTACCTAAGCTATTCTGTAGGTGGTAGTTAAAACTTGCACGCTTTGTTTACAAATGTTTGTTTACACATTTTCTTTACAAATGTTGGATTTTGGATTTTATTTGAAAACTTTATCAACAACAGATACTGTATGGTTTTCATTAATTTTGCTATTTGTAAAAGACTAGAGCATACTTCTCCATGGATAGAAACAGATGTTTTAGTTGATTGTTATTAAACATAATAAAACAACTAATTTTGGATTTTTTGTTACATATTCATAATTTGCATGCAGTTAGAACTTCAGATTTTAACATACTCATGTGTGTCAGCTTGTATTTAGATAGGTAACTCTGATATTTTCGTGCCACTACAGATCATAATTGATTGCTTGTTGGTAGTATTCTTGTCTTGGGGAGAAATCAGGAAGAACATTTTAGCTTACTAAGCTCCATCACACTTAAAATATTGAGGATTTGAGCATGGTAGTTCAAATAGTATTTTAAATACAAGACCAATATTCTCATCATGCATGAATATTCAATTTTCATTGAAATTCATTAAAATAGTGTGTACTGCAAATTTAATAATAGTGTGTAGATTTCTGGAAAATCACAACAATACATAGATATATCAGCAACGGTTTGGGTTTGGGAACTTCTTATGGTTGGGCCATTCTTATTCACACACAAAAATAAGTTCAAGATATGTAATTATTGTCTACAGACCAAAATTCATAGTGGTATTTTATGTGTCATGTTTACATGCTTTGTGAAGATTTTGATGATTTGTTTTTTGCCTTCAAAGTGTGGATTTCAAAACTTTTAAAAAAATATTCTTTATTTTCCTGTGTTTATCTGTGTGTTCTATTCCCAAAGGATATGTGATGTCTGGGGTTAAAAACAAGAGCAAATTTTCAGGAAGGAACAGAAAGCAATGATGAACACAGAATTAAAACTCCAAGATTCCAAAGAAACACAGCCACTGAATTTTGAAACGATAATTTTGAAACTGAATTTGAAATGATATGATAAAAAGATGTAATTTTATTATTTTATAGAAAATTCGGAAAGAAAAGCAGAAAGATGAAAAAATAAAAACTGTTAACCACATTTTTTTTTACTGATAAAGAGTAGTATTGTTTTAGCTTGCTGTTCTGCATAATAGTGAACATTTTTAACGTGTAATTTTGTAATTTACATTTTATATTTAAAACATTCTATGCAGAATGACACCAGTGAAAATGGAAGAGAAAGGACCTCCACAAATTTATCCCTCTCTAAAATCCACTCAGAAACTGGCATAAGTTTTCAGAAGCAAGTTTTCATGACCGTTGAAACTAGCCAAAGGTCAGAAGCCACCTGTGGAACGTTTATTCAAGAAAAATAGCTGAGTTTCCATAGGAACCATAACTTTAGTGACATTTTATTTTATCTGTCCTGGTCCCTATCTAAGTTCCATGCCCTGTCCTCAAGTCCATCACTATCCTTGGTAAAAAAACAGCTTGCAATTCAAATACTAGAAGGAGCAGAAGAGAGGAAGAAGCTTTTATATCTTCATTTCCAAGAACTGCCCTTATCTGATCTATCAGGTCATTACCTGGAAGTCTCTTCTCAAAAAGTTTGCTTTCATTTGATCTGACTGGAGCTTGCCAGGTCTAAAAGCTTCTCAAAGTGGGCTGTTTTTCAAAAACATTCACAGGCAAGTCCTTTTAAAATTTTTCAACTTCCCAAGGCAATGGACAGAATAGACAAGCCAAAAGTTGGGCAAAGACGGGACTAACCAAAAGACTTGAAAGGAAAAGCTGAAGAGTGTGACTTCCTAAGGTCTCTGAAAAACTTCTGATAAATTCCTGGTAATCTAAAAAGAAACCTGTATGTGTAGGGCTGATAACATGCTCAAGAAAGTATTAAAAAGGCCCTAGTCTCCCACAACTGAATGTGAAGATTTACAAAAATCAGGAAGGGGAAGCTAAAGCAGAGTTAAAAATAACTGGCTGAGTGTTGAGGTCAGGTCAGGAAACACAAGAACCCATTCTCACAGATTGAGAAACTGATTGGTTACAGGCATTTGGGAAAACAGTAACCTATCATCAACTAATGAGTACACTAAAATAGAGACTATAGTGCCTTCACATGATGCATAAATACAGATTTTACAGAATTAGTGTAGTTAATTCATGAAACAAACAAGAACATCAAGAAATAACAATGATCCATGTCATATTTAAAAGAAAATAATAATGAATACATAATCACTTAGTCACAAAGCCCCCAGTATTGGAAGCAAAACCTCACAACTGACATAAGGAAATAAATAATTAAACAATATAGTTGGAGCTTTTCTTAGTTCACTCTCAACACTGAAAAAAAAATATCTAGATTGAAAATGAACAGGAGAAAACTTTGCCAATACAGTAGACCAACTGTACTTCATAAACATGAAGAGAACACTCAAAACCAATAAAAGCAGAATGCACATTCTTCTTAAGAGACATGGTACATTCTCCAAGGTATGATTATCTATAAAGCAAACTTCAATACATTTGAAAAGAGTGAAACCATACAAAGTATGTTCTCTAAACACAATGTAATAAAATTAGAAATCAATAACATAAGGATACTTGGAAAATTCACAGAAATATGAGAAAATGAAACACAAAGTGAGTTAATAAATAGGTCAAAGAACAATCAGAAGGAGAATTAGAAAATACTTTGAAGTAAATGAAAAACAAAATTTTAGAGTTTGCACAATTGTATTGCTTAGTATACAACTTATAAGTATTTACTTTAAAAAAGTTTCTTCTTAAAATGCAAATTGATAACTTAATCTTTCAGCTTAGGAAGCATGAAAAATACTGACAAACTACCCAAAGATAAGCGGAAGGAAGGAAGGAAGGAAGGAAGGAAGGAAGGAAGGAAGGAAGGAAGGAAGGTAAGAAACACACACACACACACATTCACATGAAAAGAGAAATATTATTTGAGAAATCAACAAACTCCAAAATTTGCTTCTTTGAAAACATCAATCTAATTTACAGAACTTTAGCTAGAATGAGAAAAAGAGAGAAAAGTTTCAAATTACTAAAAATGGCTGAGAGGATACAAATATAATCTTAGAGAAATAACTAGAGTATAAAGAATACTATGAACATCTGAATACTAACAAATTAGGTAGCCTGGTCAAATAGGAAAAAACCTCTAGAAAGTCATGGACCACTATTACCACTACAAGAAGTAATAGAAATAATAAGTAGACAAGGAAAAGGAACCAGTTAGTAATTAGAAGACTTCCCAAAATTAAAGGTCCAGAGCCAGATGGCCTTACTGGAATATTCTACAATAAGTTTAAAGAACTGCCACACTGACACCAATCTTTCTCAACCTCTTCTAGGAAAAAAAAGATGATGATGATCAAAGGAAAACTTTCTAACTTAACTCTTTAACTCATTCTATACACTCCGCATTGCCCTTATACCAAAACAGAAAAGGAAATCATGAAAAAGAAAAATACAGACCAATATCCTTTATGAATATGTGTAAAATTCATAAAGTCATAAAAACACACTAGCAGAACAAATCTAGCAACATAAAAGAAAGGATCATACAGCATGACCAAGTGGATTTATCCCAAGAAAACAAGATTTGTTGCATGCAAAATTTATCAACATAATATACCATATTAATAGAATACAGAACAAAACCACATGATCATCACAACAGACACAAGAAAATTACTTAACAAAATCTAATAATCTCTCTATTCATGTCTTATTTTTAAACACTCAACAACCTAGGAATAGATCTCAACCTGATAAAGTACACTTCCAAAACAGCTAATTTTATACTAAATGGTAAAAAGATAGGAGGCTTCTCCCCCAAGATCAGTTGACATAACAACAATGTCAAATTTTACCACTTCTAATTTGTAGTGGAGTTCCTAGCCAGGCAATTAGGTAAGAAAATAAAATAGAAATTCAGCTTGGAATGTAAGAAATAAAACTCTATTTGGAGATAATAAGATCTCATATAGAAGAAAACCTGAAGAATTCACACACACACAAACACACATGTACAATCATTAGATCAAATAAATATGTCGAAGAAAACTGTAGAATGCAAGAACAGGATGCAAAAATAATTTGTATTTATATACAAATGACAATGTATAGTCTGAAAACGAATTGAGTTAATAATGTCATTTACAATAGCATAGTTTTAATAATAAATATAATCAAGCAAGTACAAGACTTGTTCATTGAAAAAAATCATGTTGAAATAAAGACTTAAATACATGGAAAGACATCTGTGTTCATAGACTTAATGAATATAAAGTAAAACACTCATTAAAATTATCTACAAATTCAGTGAAATAACTAACAAAATTCCCACTGCCTTGAGTGAATAGTCAATATGGTCCTACAATTTACATGGAAATATAGGAGTACAGGGTAACAAAAGCAATGTTGAAAAACATGAACTAATTTGGAGGTCTCACCCTTCCTGAAATCATTATCTGGTGCAAAATTACAGTAATCAAGACAGGAAAATATTTGCCAATCTTGTATTTAATAAATGCCTAATAACCAAAATATTTTGAGAACAATTAAAATGCAATGATAATAATAAATGATAAAGCAATAGAAAAATGGGAAAATAATTTATAAATACATTTATACAAAGAAGAAATATAAATGTCCAATAAACATATGAAAACATGGTTAACATCATTAATTAGAGAGGGATATCAAAACTGCAAATTGGTAATATATCACCTGTTCACGTAAAGGGGTGAGCAAATTTTTATAGTCTTAACTATTGACCTGCATGTTTTTTCTTTACCCCAATTCATTCCTTATGTGTAGGCTCAATCTTTGCAGTGTTTGGATAACTTATTTAATACAATCCAGGGAAATAACTTTGTGGTAATCAGATTGTTACCCAACTGTATATTGTTTATTGTAAATACTAGTGAACAGAGATAAAAAAGAAAGTGTTTTAAATTCCTAAGGAGAGGGAAAACCTCTGAACCAAGCTGGGTGTGGTAGCACATGCCTGTAATCCCAACAGGCTCAGGAGGCTGAAGCAGGAGGATTGTGAGTTCAAAGCCAGCCTCAGCAAGAGCATGGAGCTAACCAACTCAGTGAGATCCTGTCCCTAAATAAAATACAAAATAGGGATGGGGATGTGGCTTAGGGGCAGTGTTCCCCTGAGTTCAAGCCCAGTAGTCCCCTCCTTCCCTCAAAAACTGCTGAATAATAACACTTATTTCTGGTTCACAAATGTTTCCCCTTTTTTATTCTGTAGGTCATTTTTTAGTTTTTAGAAAACCAGAAGCTATATTTTTTAAATAATTGAAATACATGGCTTTTATTTTCATAATAGATTAAACCCTAATAAAGAAGTCTCTATATTTCTAAAAAATAAACACCTCTACATAGATCTTTTCATATTTCACCTTTAGTGTTTATATGTTCTTATTAATTAAAACATAATTTGTAAAAAATCTTTTTATTGAACATTACATATTACAATGCCATCTTCTTTTCAACTTTTGTACTTTAAAATGCATAAGTTTACTATTATCCCCCTTTTTGTTTTCAATGAACATCAATATTAGTATATATTTATATTTATAGTTGTATATTAATTTTGACTGTACTCAACAACAAATTTTCCCATTGAAGCCAGCTTCTCTTTTGACTTTGTGTGTTATTTTTTAGTTAGTGTGAAAAATCCCTATAGTGTGGAATTTTAGATAATTAATATAATTAATCAGTGAGTTTAATAATTAATAATTAATTAATTGATTGATTGATTGATTAAAGCATAATTAATATTTAAAAAGGAATCATTTATTTTGGCTCATGGTTTCAGAGGTTTCAGTCCATGGCCACTTGACCTTGTTGCTCCAGGCCTGTGGGGGTACAGTAAGTCATGGTGGGAGTTTTTGGTGGAGAAGACCTATACACCTCACTGTGACCAGAGAGCAAAGATAGAGAAAGGAAAGTGATGGGTCCCAATATCCCCTTGAAGAGCATGCCCTCACTGACCTAGCCCCCTCCACCAGGCCCACGTCCTTAGTGCTCCCACACTTACCAATACTGCTTGCTGCACAAGTGGGGAACCAGCTTCCAACACATGGGCCTTTGGGGGATGCTCAAGAGACAAACTGTAGCACTCAAAGGTAATGTCTCTTATCCTATAGTAGATTATTGCTTCCCCAACTTGTTTTCCTCATTCTTTCTGAAATTCCTATTCCACATATATGTATCTTTGAAAATTAAGCATCCTACTTCTTATTTTTCCTTGATAGTTTCATAATACTTATCTCTTTTTTCCCTGAGTTCTGGAGAAATTCTTATTCTTGTCTTACAATCATTGACTTGTTTTGTATGGTGTTATGTCTAATCTTTCAAATATGCTTTTAAATTTTGTTATTTGTGTCAAGATTTTAGGCCATTCCCCCTTAGATGCTCCTCACAATCCCATAGTCTGCACTCAGGGTCTCCTTTTCAGTTAGTACCCAGTGATCCGAATCAGAAGTTGGTGGTTAGTTTAGTGCTAGGTTTTATCTTTCCTCTAATTTGCAATATATTGTGAGGCTCTCAGTCCTTTCTGCCTCCTGTCTCATCTGTATTTTTTCTGATAGAATTTTCTCCAGTTTACAGAATTTTATCCTAAAATCTGAAAGATATTTATAAGTTCACTATTGTTATGGTTTAGATAATAGGTGTCCCATAAAAGCTCCTGTGTGAAACAATTCAAGAAAGCTTAGAGGTGAAATAATTAGATTGTGAGAATTTTTACCTAGTCAGTGCATTAATCCCCTGATAACGATTAACTGAGTGGTGACTGTAGACCAGTAGGATGGGGCTGGAGGAGGTGGATCCCTGGGGATGTGCCTTTGGGGGTATATATTTTGTCTGTGGTCAGGAAGTGCCATCTCCCTCTTTCTCTCTCTCTCCCTCGGCTTCCTGGTGCCATGTTCCCAGCTGCTTTCCTCTGCCCTACTTCCGCCATGATGTTCTGTCTAACCTCAACCCCCGAAATGAAATTGGTCATCTATGGACTAAGACCTCTGAAACCGTGAGCCCCCAAATTAACTTATCCTCCTCTAATTATTCTTGCTTTGGTCTCAGCAATGAAAAAGCTGACTAAAACAACTATCATTGCTTCTTTCACTTCAATAGGAATTAGGGAAAAAATGGTGTTAAGTTCAAATTGTCTCCTGTAAGATATCAACTTGGCTTATCCAACATTGGGCTGTACTAGATGGCATTAAGCAACTAGAATTAAAAATGCTTCCAGTTCTATTAACAGGAAATATGCTAGATTTCAATTATAATGGGGAATCAGAATGTTTCCCCCTCTGACCAACATTTTTTTCTTTGAATAATTTGGAGTTTGGTGTACCCCTCACCTCAGGAACACAGGTAAGATTCATGGATTTGTGATCAGCTGAAGTTCAGCCCCAACATATTGCATATTGTAGTGGGCATACATGTACAACATTATAGGCACTGAGAAAATGTCTAGTGATGCCTCCAGATTCATACTAAAGGTTTAATTTGCTTTTTGTAAAATGACAATCTTCATCAGTTTCATATTTTCTTATTTTTTGAATTACTTTCATGAGTAAATATGCATTCATGTATGTGTATAGGGGTGTGTGTCTCCCTAGCAAACCTCTATGACATGGATGACCTTCTTAGCTCTTTTCCTCATGTTTACTTTGACTCACACTAGATGCTCAAATAAAGGGAAACTCTTGAATTTTCATATGACACTCCTCAAATCCCATCTATTAATACACCTCAATATGCATTAGAGACTGCCACAGAGTGGCTTGAACTTTAAAAATGAATCACATTAGAGAACTTGAACTTCAGAGGGTGATTCTGTTACCACAGATGGCAGTGGTTTTCTGGACCATTAGTTTTCTGTTTTCATGGAGTTTACCACACGCAGGTGAAGTTCTGAGTCCTTCTCTTATTTTATACATACTTAGGAGGTCCAGAACTACTATTAACCCAGTTTTATAGGCAGAGGAACAGAGACATATAAAAACTTAAATAACATGTGTAAAGTCATAATATAGTAATTGATAGAGCCAGGGATTGGAAAAAGCAATCTAGCTCAACATTGGAACCCTTAACCAGTACATTGTGTTGTCGCTTATGAAGGCAAACTCTTGCTTTTTGCTTTATGGAATTTGAGAGAAAAAGGTAAAAATAAACCTATATTATTATGCTTTGAGAACTTATAGTTTCTTTTTTGTATGACATTCTGGATTTGATCCTATAGAAATTATCAGGGTATGTACAAAGGTTAGTTTTTAAATCTCATTTGAAAGGAACACGTATTAAGCATTAATTGTGTGCTTGGGGCTATAGTTAAGTATTGCACACATATGATCTCATTTAATATGATCTTATATAATATGATATATCCACTAGCCTCATTCTTTTCTATATCAACTTAAAAATTGAATCTTAGTGCTTGAGTCAACCATGCAAATGTTTGACTGGTAAATTAAAAATAAATCCCATTCTATTATCTAATGGGAAGAAAATCAAATGATATGATTAACAGAGGTTTCTGGCTTGGAACAGGAAAGCACTGAGCCTCAGCCAAATATTTTGTTCCTGGTGCATGCCCCTGCTTAATATAAAGAACATTTCTCCTGAATCAGAGCCCAAGGCTTTTCCCAGTATTACAAGAAATTTTATTTCATATAATCCAGAATGTTACTCTGTCAGACTAGGGTGTTAAAAAGTGTGATTTAGTAGCATCTGGTAGTATTTATCCACTCTTTGAGTAAACATGCATTAGCATCCTCTTTGGGAAAATTGAGATGCTGAATAAAAGAAGACCCAATAACAAAGGTCAACAAAGAGAAGGTCTGAAATCAATTTTTGCATTGTATTCTAAATACATTTTTCATAAGTAATCTCCATTATTGCAATGTGAGTTTTCTGAGGTTAATGACTGTTTTTGATCTGCAGAACTTCTGACTCTATTGGTGAGAATCTGCTCACGTACTGGAAAAATTTCATGACTTTAGTCTGACAAATCTGAGTGAAATAACTGTTCTGCCACTTAATTAGTAGTAGGCGTATTAAATTCCTCATTTATGAAAGCAGTATACTTGAATGGATTTTGATGAGAATTAAATGAAATAATACTTGTGAATTTTCAATCATAATGCTTGGCACATGATAGTTTTTCAATAAAACATTAATTTTAATTACTATTAGAAATTTGGATCAATATGTGTTGAACAATTCCATAGTTGAGTGCAATATGTGCTATAATCAACACAACAGAATTAATTATAAAGTTTTATCACATCATATATTATCTAGAGACTAGTTGTTCTGAACTGGGCAGGTTCCAGCGTGTTGGTGAGTTCCTCAGGGGTAGATAAAGTTAGTCAATCAGGGCAGAAGAAAAGGAGCATCCAAAAAGCTCCATCCAGACAGATTATTCCAAAGTCCCCCTGCCTATGACAATTTATTTCCCAAGATGCTGGATAACTTTATGGGCATAATATAATATGAATAAGTTCTTAATATAATATGAAGAAAAGTGTTATGCAAATCTAAGTTGCTGTTTATCTTAAGGGAGAACTAAGAGTTTGGTACAGTTCTGGACTGCATGACAGATGTCACCTTACCTGAAGATAAACTGGGCTCCTCTAATATATGCACACAATTCCCCAGCCTGAAGAATGTAGCTGATGACTATGCTGTGAAAGTATTTTTGACAGGTGCCTTTCAATGCATTTTTATCTGTGTCTTTTATCACAATTTGCCTGAAACGCTCAATAAGAATATTTTGTCAACTTTAAAATCTCCTTTTAAATTAGTTATTGAGATACCATTTCTTCCTCTGTAACTTTCAGTACTTTATCTTTACTGTATGTACTATGGTAAATGAGGTAATTATCAGGTGGTCCACTGCAGTTCTATTTTAAGTGATTCATAATCACACAGCTCCAACACATCATTTTGCAGTTATAACTTGCTTAATCTTTACGCAATATTATCTAGGTTGGGTACTGAAAGATAAAATTAGTATTCCTCCCCCAGCTTTTTTCAACCAATACTGAATCAGTTTTGAAATAAAATGTTAACTTTTCCCCAACATATTTCTTTTAAACTATATTTCTACATTGCATGAATATATTAAGAAAAGTAATGAACAACTTGTAAAAGTTTCTTGGTTTTTATACTTCAAGCTATAAGTATGCATGCAAGCATATACCCAATTTAATATTTACTTCCACATACATTTCCTTTTGATTCTATTTTTCTAATTAGCCTTTGTCTCTTAAAAGAAGTATAGGCCATCAGTACTTTTTATTTGGTGATGTGCTAGACTTCCAAGAATGGTAGAACACTGATTTGATTGAATTAGAGGAAAACACAAAGAAAAAGGCATTTACCATTTTTATTATAATGAGGAATTTTTCGTTTATTAAAATAAACATTTGGCATTACAGTAGTATTTAAAAGAAAGTGTTTTCAAACTGGTAAATTTAATTTTGACTGACAATAGCCAATTTTTAGTGTTATTGAATTTAGGGAGTTATAAAATGAGTTTATGTGATTTTGAACTTGAATCACTTTGCCTTTTATGTATTCTAGCAAATTTTAGACTCTGGAAAAGAAAATAGAATTTGTAAAATACTACACACACATCTCATGTTGTCAAACAATTGTTACTAAAATGGAAACTCTATTTTCCTGTTTTATATATTTTTCTTCCCAAGGCAATAATTGTATATATAATTTAGTGGAAACAAAGACATATGATATAATGGCCCTGTGGTTAGAAAATGTACAGGGCTAAGGAGGCAGCATTACATTATTGTAAATAGAATTATCTCAACAGATGTAAAACAAGTCTTTAGAGATCTAACTATGATATAAAATCTGAATACAGTGATGACCAGTAGGTTATGGTTCCATAAAAGGTCAAGGGAAACTAAACACAGAAGTAAAATACCAGAAGATGGTCTGAGTCCTGCAATTTGCACTGACAAGAGTTAAGATCCACCTCTGCTTTTCTGCCTCCTACTGCAGAACATTGTAGCCTGTGCCAACATCACAGAATGCTGAGGAGTGATTAAGCTTTGGAGATCCATAAGCCACCTGTCTCAGCTGCACTTCACTGAAGACAAGAATAAGACATCTTGAAAGATATGATACTAGGTTTTCTGAGAGGAGAGAAAGACAGAGCACAGAATACTGGCATTACCACCTGAGTTTTACCTCTGCTGTTTGAATTTAAATTTCAACACAAACACATATACACAAGAAGTCGGAAGTATTGGTTCATTTTCCAGATAAGGTTTTCCTGAGTTGGAAAACCTGCCACAGTTACCAGGTCAGAATACTCATCTGTTTAAACACCGATTGAAATAATTATTAATCTTAAATTTATCACATAACATTATATTTGTTACTATCCCAAATCCTAAGTTTTATCATTTTCCTATAGGGATTGTTATATAGGCATCTATCATTTTAAAGGGATCACGTTTTCACCTAACATTCCACTTTTCTCCCTGCCATGTGCTCTTTGATTAATCTAGTTTTTGAGCTAAAATAAACTACAAACACTGATCTTTCCATCTTATTTAGATCTTAGAGTTATTGTCTGGTGCAAGAGGGAATTAACAGTCTGAAGGCAAGTCTAGTAATACAAACTTGTAGAGACTAATTCAGTGGGGAACAAAAAGGTGTTTTTTTCTCCCCAAGGGTTAATTCAAGTCAAAGGTTTTAAATGAAGCAAATGTTTTGGCCATCCTGCTAACCTCTCCATGTCCCTCACACATCTGTCATAGGCACATACTGGAACACTAGTTATTTTCATTGTGCTGTCCTTTATAGGATCAATTGTGCTTTACACACTCTCAAGGAGACTGCATAAAATATTTTGTTTAATTGACTCATTAAAAGCTATCAACTATTAAGCAGGGTGTAGATGACTTTGAAAGTCATCTTAGGTTCAGTTTTTCATCAGGCAGTGATGATAATACAGTGGTTAGTCCTGTGTGTGTGTGTGTGTGTGTGTGTGTGTAGAGGAAGAAAGAGAATGAGAAGGAGAGAGGAGAGAGGTGGTTCTAGTAACTCATGACTGTTCACACAAATGAATCAGTTTCACAGAAGTTAATGGATAGGAATTGTGTAGTAGTTTATATATTCATAGTATTTTCTACTAACCTGAAAATTAATGGTGATGCAAACAAAGCAGTGCTAATCATTACCATCTATCCCCCATGCTCTTTGCTGAATTTTCTTCCTGAGATCTGAATATTTGTAATAAACCCTAAGACTGATGTACTAGACAAGCCTAAAGAGAGACTGATCTCATTTTTAAAGCTTCTGCGTCAAATTGAGTGACGTATTTAAAGTGTGGGCTTTCAGTATCTCAGCAAGTTTATGGCCATATTTTGATTTTTGAAGACTACTATTTTTCAGATCCTGGTGGACTAGAGTAAATTAAAATCTGTTGAGGGCAGCCTTAAATTAAAATTTTGAATTACTGGCATTAGTGACATAAGTGAACTTTTCAGATCTGCCAAATGTAATCATGATAATAAAAATTGGTACCACTATTTATAATAAAGAATATTCCCTTATTTAATTAGCTTCTTACGATATCATTATGAAATAAGGACAACTAATAGGTATTCATTTTACACATGTAAAGAAATCAAGTTTTTAAAAACATTTGAATGTTTTTTCAATGCTATAAATCAAGGATATTGCAAAATTTGGACTTGAAATACTCTTTTTATGCCAAATGCATTTCGTAGTACTTAGTAAAACATTTTTTTATTTTTTAAAGATATAACTTCCTACTGTTTTTATTTCATACTTAAATTCAAAAAGAAAGTTACACATGTTGGTAGAATAAATTTATATAAATTGTGATCAAGTCATAATTAGACATTCTTGGTCCAAGCATTGTGTTAAAATCTTTCCATGAAGTTTCCCATGTAGCCCTCAAAACACTCTAAATAAGAAATACTATATTTTTCTTCATTTGGAAAAAAAAATTAATGTATCTTAGACAAATCATACTTACAGAAGTTAAGAGCTATAAAGTGGGAGAAGCCACATTTTGAATTATTTTCAAACTCCAGATCTAGAGCTATTTGGTACAACACAGCACTGTGTTTATTTTAAATATATATATATATATACATATGTATGTGTATATATATATATATATTCCTTTGTCTTAATATTAGACTTTCTGTATTTTGCAATTAATTCAAAATAATTGTTAAATCTTCCAATTTAATCATGCTTCATGGTTAACTTTTCCAAAAGATTTGAATCATTTTAATAAAAATAAGTAATTTTACAACTAAATTTCCTTAGATAATAATGTTCATTTTCCAATACAGAAGAACCTAAATTTCTTTTCTCAAATGTGCTAATCCATCCTTCACAGGGATATTTATTCTGAATCTTGCCAATATTTACTATTTTATTTGAAGAGCACCTTTATAATACAGAGAGAGGGAGAGAGAGAGAAGTTTGGTTATTCCCACTCAAAAAAATCACATAGAAAAAAGGATAAAGTCATAATTTTTCTATATATTATCTATTATTAACTTTTAGGCATATGCCTTTATAGATTTTTTTGAACAAATTATAAGGAATGTACAGAATAGAAATTTTGTATAATTGGCTCATGGTCATTTAGTCAAACAAAAATGGAATCCAAACACACTGATGCCAATTGTTCCCCACCATCAGTCTGATTGCAAATTTTATCCACAGAAAACACAGCTGGCTGGTGTCACACAACTAGAGGGTCATATTGGGCCTGCAGGTCATAGTTCACCAGTCCCTGCTATTGACTGCTACTCTACCCTGCCTCAAAAACCATGCAAATAACACAAAAACAAAAACAAACAAAAACCTAACCAACTAAACAAAAAAAACTAAGTGTTTTATTTTGACTGTGTTGTTTCTCATGGTAGAAGTCTATATGTCAACCAATTGGAGCTAAGTCTGGTGCTCCGGAGAGGAATCAGAAATATTATTTGGGATATAATAGACTAATGAATCAAGCAAAATACACTTAATAGAAAAAGTGGCTTCAAATGTTGGTGAACTACATTTTACTTTACCCTTCAATCCTCCTTAAAGTGGCCAAGCAAAGATCCTCAAGCAAATATTTTTTTTTTCTTTTATGATTGCCCACTGTCCTGCCACTCTATGTGAGGTAATTACTTGTTATAGAACATGCCCATAAAAGAAGGTTGTTCAGGTTTAAGGGATCCCCTGCAACTCATTTGAAAAGGAAAAAAAAAATATCAAGTATCTTGCCAGTTACTTAATTCTAAACAAATTATGCTGGTCTGGTATATGGAATGTATTCCAAATGATGATTGAGAAGGAACTGGCACCTCACTTTTAGAGTTTGCATTGCTGATTCGAGGCCAAAACATAAGCCATTATGCTTAGTTCCTTGCTATTTCATTTTAATATTTAAGTGCTAAAGCAACCCAAGTGAACCAAAAAAAAAAAAAAAAAAAAAGAAAGAAAAAAGAAAAAAAGAAAGGAAAAGACTCAGGAATTTTTAGACAACTCTACTGAAGTGTTATCCACTATGACAAGATAATAGTTTATTACTGAAAGACAAATGGCCTTCCAAATCCAAAGACATTTGTCAAGAAATAAAAAAAAGAATGAAGCAAACACATATATTTATTTTGAAGTACATTCTTTTAACTTGATAGTCTAGATTTCTTGATTCAAGTATGCTAAATAACCAAGTACAAAAGAATAAATTTAGCTGCAGATTTTGAAAACCATTGCCAAGTTTAGTGATAAAAAAACAGGAAAGTGAAGAGAGAAGAAAAAGACTTTGGTTTGTAAATGACAATTTTTTGACTGTTCTAAGTAATAAAGAAATTTACAAAAGTTTCTTAATAATGCTGATTTTAATAATCATTAAATTTTCATTCCTAAATACATTTATGGGTGTTGAATAAAAATAATCAAGCTGTAAAGCCGCAACTGACTGACTGAGATTCAAAGGAACTAATTATTCAATACTACCCTTATTGAATTGATATGAGAATCCTGTTTTAAATGATTATCTAAATTAATAAGATTAATTGAATCTTTTGACTAATGTTGAGATCCAGAAAACAAGAATCTAACTTTGTCTGGTATTTTATACTATGTCTTCATAGTGTGCTTTAACTCTTTAGAATTTCATTGTATAATAACATGGTTTCTGGTTTTAGTCAGGAAAACTATATATTGAAATATATTAGAAACATAAACTTTGACTACTTAGTATTTTAGTTTCTTGCAAGAGAACAAAATAGCAAAAGAGGTAAAATTAGGGAAAGAGAAAATACTGAGTCAAGAAGGAAAGAAGCAAGAATAAAGACCAGACGATGCAAGAAATAGAGGAGAAGAGGACGATAGGTTGAAATGGGATGATGAAAATTCATATCACAAGTGACTTTGCGGTGGGCCTGCCTCTCCTGCTTGTCCCCTGGAGAAAGCTGACTCACCCATGGACTTGGCCTTCATGGCCAGGGGTTATCACTGACATTAACTGGCCTTGCTCCAGCCCTAGCACTGTTTGTACTTTTTCAGCCAGAAACACTTGCTATATGACCAAAGAAAGGTGACCTAAAAATGGCCACTCACTAATGACTTCTGCTCTGTTACTTACAAAATGCCCTCAAATATGTACATAATCAAACAGATGTGTTTTTCCTTGTGATTTTTTTTTTTTTTTTTTGGTTAGATTGTTTGAACCAGGAAACCAAGGGAATTAGGGATGTAAAAATTAAAAAGTTACCACAAAATGTCATCATGAGGTGAAATGAAGGTCAGAGGTCCATGAAAAATTCAAATTATTGCAGAAAAATTATGAAGGAACAGAAGAAACCAGCAGAAGCCAGTTGATAGCAGGCTACAAAAAAGCTGACATAGTGAATTAGGTTGAATCACATTTGCATGTAAATATTATTTTGATCAACTTTCCTCAGTTCTAGGTTCCATGAATTTTGGGTTACTATGAATCACATCCATAGCTTTCCATGAAATTCATCTCCCCACTTTATACCCATCCTTAATATAGGTCCCCACATATATCATATATGTATATATATATCTTTTTCATTTATTTTAATGGCCCAGTTTTTTCTTGACCCTGGCTGCCCATTAGAAGCATTTGGGGAGTTAAGGGCCAAGAAGTTCACATTTAATGGTCTGGGAAGTGGTAAGGATGCTGGCATTTTGTTTGCAAGCTCCTTCAGTGATTCTCATTGCAAGAAAAGGATGTACAACTACTGGAATAGGCTGGCTGGTTCTCACTTCCTTGAAATTCAGAAAGTCAGGCTAAAAATCCATGTTATTAATAGTAAGAAAAGGTAAAATTAACCACTGTTGAACTGCAATTTAACAAGTAAATTGTATGTTACTCTATTGTGAATTAGTTATTCCTTTAATTAATGGTCTTCTTGTGGCTAATATAATTCAGTTAATTTGCATAGTTTGTTCCAGGTTTCAGAGCATTTTCATACATATTTTTGCAATTTCTTTAAATTGAAAATACCTATCAATATTGTTATCTTACTCTTTTCCACAAATTTTTGACATATATATGTATGTATATACATATATAGGTTTCATAATAATACATCACAGTTACCTAGACTTTACCTACTATTTTATAGGATATCCTCCCAAAATTATTTCATGTCTTTATAGGAAGCATAAATATGTTATCATTTTTCTGAATCATTACATATCTTTTGGATCAAGATCAGTAATCAGGGGTCAACAAATTTTTTTTCTACGAAAGACTAAATAATAATAAATATTTAAAGCTCAATAGGCCATACACTCTCTGTTGCAATTATGCTGTCATTGTAGTGTGAAAGCAGCCATCCAGATACAGCATGCAAAATATGGACATGGCTGTGGCACAAGAAACTTTTTTCACCAGAACAGGAGGTGAATCTAATTTGGCACATCAGCTGTAATTTGCCATTCCCTGTACTACATGAAGTGTAATTTAGCTATACAAACAATTCTTGTGCTCTAATCATTATCTTTTAAAACTCTGCAGATGTTGGATCTTGTATTTAGACATTTAAGATATGAAGGGTAATTAGATAAATGGAATTTTCCCTCAAATAAGCAATCTTTTTAGGGAGGAGGACATTATGATGCATCATTGATTTCCTCTCCTATAGATTAAAATTAAAAACTGAGCCAAGAATATATGTAGGTGTAGATAATTTTACTTGCTAAAAGTAATGTCAAATCTTAAATATTTCTTTGGCACATTGCATCTTATGTACAAATTTCCCTAACAGTGTTTTCATACATTTTAATCCTTTTTTTTTTTCTAATCACTTTCATCTCTTCATTCTTTTCCATTGATCATGAACCTTGAGGTTTCATTTGTTCTGTTCTCTGCTATAGGGAATCTGCTCCCTGTTGCCTCATTTATATTTTAGATTTATGTTAGTCTTATTCTTGTTATTGTCCTTGATGTCAGATCATGATCATTTCATTCCAACCAGTTTTTGATATATGGAGATGCTCGCTCCACTTTTGAAAATATAAGTTTAAGGCTTTACAAAGATGTCTAATTTCTTTATTGTCTTCCTGCTGTCTTGCCTTCTTCCCTCCTCCTTATTTATTTATTTATTTATTTATCCATTTCTATGATAAAGATCAGTCCCAGAACCTCACAGGTGCTAACAATCTACCACTGAGCTACATTTCTAGTCTTCCATTTTCTTGAACAGAGTTTATTTCTTAGAGTGTTAACTAGTTTTTTCCTACACTCTGAAAAAATATCTGAGGATGAAAAAAAAACTTAAAGGAGGAAAGGTTTATTTGTGGTTCACAATTTCTGAAATTTCAGTCTGTTGTCACTTGACTCCATTGTTTTAGGGCCTGTGGTGAAACAGAACATCATGGCAGAGAGTGTGTGTGGTAAAGCAAACTGCTCACTTCATGACAGTCAAGCAGAGGGTGGGGAGGACAAGGGCCAAGGTCAAAATATACCCTTCAAACACATGCTCCCAGTGATTTACTTCCTTTAACTAGTTCTTACCCTTGAAGTTTTTATCACTTCCCACTAGACTATGAACTATGAATTCATTAATGGGTTAATCCATTGATGATATTAGAGCCCTTGATGATCCAATCACCTCCTTCCTCTGAAGGCTGCTGCATAGGAGACCAAGATTTCAACACACAAGTTTTGGGGGGACATTTTAGATCCTAACCATAACACATATGAGAGTTCATGTGCCTTGACTGGTTTTCTTCTCTTGAAATTGCTTTATATTTTCACATACCACATGATTATTCTCAGGTTGGGATTATACATGAGAGATGGTTGTATGCCCAGAAAGGGCAAAGTTAATTTCTATCAGCAACTGGGCGTGTTTTCCCTTGAGTGCTAAAGATTCCATCACAGAGAAAAGGAGTAACTTAAATATGGTGTTTTTTAATGTTGCTTCCTCTGGTGTTCAGCAGCCTAAGGAAGGCAGAGGGAGAAGGCAGAGTAGGAGGCAAGGGTAGTCCCTTCTTGCTGGATAGCTCCTTTTCTGGTTGTTCTGGAAAGTCTAATCTAACGGATTCAGTAGCTCATCCTCTGCTGGCATTCTTCCTTTGATGGGAGCCAGCTGTCACAAGGTGTGGCTTTTGGACCAGGCTTTCATTGCAGCAAGAATAAATGCAGTCATTGAATTCTTGCTCTGTGGGAAGCAGATGATCTGGTTATAAATAAATTGTTTGAGGAAAAAGGTTGCAAATGAATAAGTCAAAAACAAACTTGTTGAAATGATAAATTGGTCAAAAATGAATTTTTTCAGTCACTGATTTTGCAATTTTTCCAGTCACTGATGCCTGCTTTATTTTAAAAAACAGCAATTACTCAAACTAAAGAAAGAGTAGTATGATCGTTTCTACTTTTAAAAACAGTGGTCAGCCACTGGCAATTCCTTTAGTGTCGTAAACCATGACTCTTCATACTAAGTATGTAACCTCTTCTAATTATAAATGTGTGCAATTAAGGCAAAGGTTGTAATAATGCCTATACTTATTAGGGCTGCCAAATAAATGAGAAATAATCTAGATTAAGAATTTTTCTCTGAATAGCACCTACTTAAGCTATTTCACTATATTTATTCCATTTACTCTACATGGTTTTTTAGTTCTCTAATTAACTAATTAGCTTTGATAAAGTCTTTCTCATAAAAGGCCACTTGAAGCAAATGAATGACTACTATTTTTATTGTGAGAAACATCTGTCTAGCATCCTCATAATTGATCATACTAGGAGACAGCCTCTATCACTTTGACCAATTATTTACAAAGCAAGAGAGAATGCCTCTGTAAAAGTATTTTAAAATTAGTCATTGAACACATTCACATTCCATTCATTTGTTATAGGGACAATTGTCCATTTTTTTCAACCATTATGTTGTCAGAGTTTAGCAGGAATTCTTCCTTATAGCTCCTAACCTCTTACCAATTTGGATAGGAAGTAATATAAGCTATGCAGGCATCTTTGACCGATGCCCACCATTCCTGTAGCTGGCCTGCTTATGGATGCCTCGGAGCAAAGTCACTCCCTTAGGTAGATATGTGCTTATCCTCATGTTTTAGATGAAGAAACTGAGGCAAAGTTTCTCAGCTAACTGCCGGTCAAAGCCAGATTCCATTTTAGGCACGCCAACTCAGGGACAGAACTCAGAATATTCTCTAAGAATACTTGCCAAGGGAGAAGTTTTTAAAATGTTACAAAGTACATTCCTAATTCATAATCATTTATTTTTTATTTATCTACCATTCATGAAAACACTGATTGAAGATTCTCCAGTAAATTTATCTGATTTTCTTTGGCTATTGTTTTGGTATCATGTATATTTAACAGACAAATTATGTGAAAGTAATATTATTGAAGTTTATTTTATCTCAAAATTTTAATTTAGTTTTCCTTTAGTTTATTTTTTCATTTTCATTTTGTGACCTAATTGTGTACTCAGTGTTCCCGTTATGTTTGGCAAAGATACTCATTAATTCTATTACCTCTAGCAGGATAAAAGGGGAATTTTGAAATGGCTAGCAGCTACAGATCAATACCCTAACTCAATAGAGATAATTATTGGAATCACTTGGAGACTAGCAAGCTGTCAGCTGAAAGCAATCATCCTAGGCCTGGGATAAATCTACAGAAAACACAAAGCAAATTTTAAGCATATTATTTTGAAGTTGAGAGTATTAACTTATGGATATTTTTTTGTTATTTATGTCTACAGGTCTGTTATCATTAGATCCTGATGATATATATTGATTTTTAAATACTTTGGCCCACTAAGTTTCATACTGAACCTTAGTTATGCTATTTACTTTATTTCCCACCTATTCTCTCTCCCTGCTTTGTTGTCTTATTAAACTATAGCATTTTCTTATTTACTTGATGTTTTTAAACAAAAGCAAATTATTTGGATTCAACAATAAACACATATGGAAAAGTAAGAGAAAAAGTCTTCATCTATTAACAAATGGAGGCAAAAGTTTCCATAAGTACCGTCTTTCTGCCAAATCCACATTTTGTTTTAGTGGTAAATTTTCATTTTGTCTCCCAATTATGGGTTTTAGAACCCGTGAGATTGTAGTTATGATCAAGGATTTACTTGTTTATCTTTCTAAGATTTGACAAAGCTTTGTTTTTTCTTAAAGTATGATAATAAAATATCCTTTTCTCTTAATTTGACAGTTTTTTTGTTGTTGTTTGTTTGTTTGTTTTTTTAACTTCTATCCTGGGATTCCTACCTCCCTTTTGGAAAACTATTGAATGAAGACTAAAAACCTATTATATTCGTGAATTCAGATGGAAAACTATTCTATTGTACATCCCCTGAAGAAAATCAATGAGGCTAAGCTTTACATCAAGCACATGTTTCACTTTTGTTTTGAATTTCTGTGTCAGCCTGCTTGGTATAGTAAGAAAATAATTAAATGGAAAATCAGTAGAACCATTCACAAGGATTTTACGCACAAACACACACACACACACACACACACACAAACACACACTTCACTCATATAGAGTAGTAAATGCAATTTTATGAAAATGCGGGAATAAAGTTTTTTGTGATGATTCTAACATGTTATTATTTATTTAATTATTATTTAATTATTTATTTAAAGAACTGTAAAACATTATGTGGCATGGCTTTGAAATTCTGATCTGTAAGAAAGAGATGAGGTAAAAGGATTAGATGAGTAATCTATAAATAATAACTTCTAAGAACTCCACTACCTTTCATGCAAAGGAAGATCAGATCTTGTCTTTGTTTCCTCTTATTCCATTGTCTAGGTTGCGTGCGAATTCTGTTTTTTTTCCTTAATCTTCAAAGTCTTCAAAGTTAAAAATGTCTCCAAACCCAATCTAACTCTCACTTACAAAATATATATTTCTTAAAAGTTACATATAAACAGAACATTGAGAGACAAATGGAAATGAATGACTTTAAGACCTAAGGAACAAATATGTTTCTTAAAACCATAGTGTAGTGGATGAAAATAGATAGTTGATTTCCAAAGATGCTTCCATTGTCAAGAAAACCATCCACTGTTTTTATAGGGCCCTATTTGACAAGGTTAGATGAAAAGTTGAAGCAAGGGAGAAATAAAAGGAAAAGAAAAAAAGTCTTTATTCAGGTGCTCAGGTTGAAAATTTGAT
This sequence comes from Glaucomys volans, assembly GCA_020662805.1. NCBI lineage: Eukaryota > Metazoa > Chordata > Mammalia > Rodentia > Sciuridae > Glaucomys > Glaucomys volans. The sequence continues at coordinate 1,088,280 of JAJEJO010049595.1, forward strand.
TATCAATTTAGTCTTTAAGTAAATAGTTAATGCTACCAGATGAAGGTCTTATACAAAATCTGGTTTTATAGATATCTACAGACCTTTAAAAGTTCGGTGTATTATTTGTCCCAGAGGAAAAATGTGAAAAGTAGTTTCAAACTATGACATTACATGCATTAATTTTAGAAGTAGACTTACACACATGGCTAGTGATCCACCGGGAGAATTCATTTATTTTGGTTTCAACTGCTTAGTCCTAGGCATTAAATTGATGAATTTTTCTTGACCCTAGAAGCTTTCTTTTGAAAGTCAAACTTCTGTTTTCCAAAGGAGAGCACTTAATTCATCTGACAATGAGAACTACTTCTTTAAGAAGTATATAGTGAAAACGGAAACAGTTCCCTCATTCTCAGTCTTCTGTAGACATATCTTTTCCCACCATCATAATAGTAATTCTTTAGTTTATGGTAATAAATTGTTAAGTTTATGGTAATAAATATCTCTATTGTTTTGGACTGAACGATTTTTTTTGTAAGGGGTTATGCTTTGCGTTGGAGAATGTTTAGCAGAATGCCTGGTTTTTACCCACTAGGTGAAAATTGCATCCATCTCTAGTCCTGACAATCAGAAATGCATGCAGATTTTACCAAATGGGGGCAAAAACACTCAGGGTTAAGAACCATTGCTTTAACATTTAGTATTATCTATAATTTGCTTTTCAGGATCTGGTTGACTTAGACACACAAAGCTGAAGTTAACTACCAATGTGTTTCAGTCATTTGAAAATATAAGACATTGACATGATTATTTAAAGAATGGATGTTTGGAATATAAACCTATTTGTAATACAAATAATAAGGGAAAACATTTAAAAAGCACTTACTCCAGCAAATATGATTCTAGGCACTTAAGGTGTATTTATTCATCTAATGCTCACTTAAGCCTATGAAATAAACACAATTACTTTTTCATCTTACAGAAGTGGGAAGTGTTGTTTGGAGAGTTAAGTAATGTCAAGATTACATAGCTATCAAAAGAAGTAGGTACGCAAATAAATAGCTTTGCAATACTCAAGATAGAAGTTTAGATCACAAACTACTTTGTTTCTAATGGCACCAAGCAGGTAGAGGCAATAACCTTTGTCAAAGGTGTCAATAAATAGATTTTTGCAGGTGCATGTCTTTGATGTCTTACCTTTTATTGCCTAAATCCTTGCAGAAGTTTCTGACATCTGATTCTTTAAACATAGTTTTCAACAATTTCAGTCTTAGGTCAAGATGATGAACTCATAGACTGTTTACAGGTCATGTAGTTGAAGGGATTGGGCCTAATTTAAAACAAACAAAAACTCACACAAACATAAATACCATCTGTAGAGAGAACAGGCAGTGGTAGGGCCAGTAGCCAACTGCAGAAGACCTGCTAAGCTAAAAGAGTGGAAATCTTTTAGCATTGGCAGATGGTTGCCATGCAGAAATATGAAGCCAGGGATTCTGTGTCTGCTGATTTCAAAAGATAAGTAGGAATCCTACTTCCTGCATAAAATCTTCTGATTTTATTATTTGTAAAATTTAAAACAAAGAAAAGAACAAAAGTCATCTACAGACTAGTGTAGTTCATTTGGAATGGGTTTTGATGTTTGCTTCAAATGGTAATGGTAAGATATGTTAGGGCATATCATGGAATCCATAAAAGACAAACAGTAAAAAGAAAAGAAAAGAAAAGAAAAGAAAAGAAAAGAAAAGAAAAGAAAAGAAAATTCTATTCTTACACCAGATCAATTCCTGACCATTGTTTGGTCATTAAACTGCTTCTTTGATCACATTGAGAAGAATCAAAATTCTACCAAACACTTCTTTTATAATGTTATTACATTAAATTTTCAGAATACTTTTGCAACCTGAAAGAATATTATGCTTTTTTTAAAGAAAAGAACACTACAGAGTTAAAGGCTTTTTTCAACTCATATAAATATGTTCATATGTTCCTCAGATGAGAATTGTTTGGATAACAAATATTGAGACTATTGTTAAAACAATGTCTATATATATATAACTCTTTTTGAGTTTTTTTTTTTTTTTTGTATCTTTTCAGGGCAAACAAGAAATATACGTCTGCCATCAAAATTTCCTAAGATATGCACTTAAAAAGACTTCAAAAACAAATGTATATGGAGGTTTTTTGCTTTCTTTCAAATCAGCAGTGTTCATTTAGATCTGTCATTCAAATCATAGTATTAATTCTGTACATAAAGACAATTTTCAATTTTAATTTTCTGTTAAGATGCTCTAAAACAAATTAATTTTATTGTCTACTTATAAAAAATTGGTCTATCTATAATGGCAGTTGAAGCATTTTTAATAAAATAATTTATGCTAAAGCATGGTCACAATGCACAGATATGTGTATTTTTCCACTTCCCTTGATTCACGTGGCATAAATGCCAGTTTTCTTGCCAGTACTTCAGCAGGACCATGTGAATACACCTTATGCACACAGAGAAACATGCACATATATCTGTATAAAATCATGATTATTTTGTGCATAAACAGAAGCATATACTGATTTGTTCCTCTCTTGTTAACACAGTATCTTCTATTGCTGAGCCTGACTTTATTTTCAATTCATTTTTATGAAAGATTAAAATAAAAATTCAGATGGATGCTAGATAAGACAATCATAAGTTGTGTTTTGAATCAAAATATCTGTGTATCTAGATATGAAAATAATGACCTAATTTAACAAAACCATAAATGTGGTACATTGAAAAAAGTTAATTCACTGCTATTGCTAAGGGAGATAGTTTATGTTTTCCAATTCTGGTGGATATACAGAAATAACTACAAAGCTGTCTACTAATCCAATGACTCTTCACTAGTGATATACTTTCATTACACCCAACCCCAAGGGAAAATTTTGCAAAGAGGGTATTTCTGTACAATGTACACACACTGGAGGACATTATTTAAAGATGATAGCAAAGATCTGGGTGATGTTTCTACAAGCCAATGAACACTCAAGATTACCAGAAAACCTGAAGAAGTAAGGGAGTTGTCATGGCCAGATTCTTCCTCTCATTCTTTAGAAGAAACCAACCCTACTAGCTCCACCTTGATCTTGTCTCTGCAGCTTTAGGACAATACATATCTGTGATTGAAGTCACTCAGTTTGTGATTCTTTATTTTAGCAGCCCTAGCAAACAAATGCACTGCTTTTTAAACTTCCCTACTATGTACTCAGACTACTTAGGGATTCTATTCAGGAACAGATGTGGAGAAAATAATAACAACAACAATAAACCATTCTGGAGATGACTGAGGCTCATTTCATTTAGTATTGTACTCACCTAATTAAATTCAATGTTTTGTTTGAAACCAAAACAAAGACAACAAATACTTTGCCCAAGGTGTGCCAAGATGCATTACAGATGCCAAGAACAAGCACTTTTTCTCGTAAAGTTTCCTCCCTGGCTGAGATAGAACATATTTCTGAACCATTAACCACATTTTTATTCCCAAATCATGACAAAATGTGGCTTGATTCTTGGACATTTGCTCTAAGATAGGAGCAAGATATCCTCTTGAAGAACAAAGTAGGAATCAAAATAGCTGCATTTCTAAATATCAGGCTTCTGCTTCCCCTTCATTAAGGCAGCCAAATTTCCTGGTTTGGGTTCATTTATAATTGCACTGTAAATGCTTCAAATTCTTAAGTCTCTTTGTTGTTGTTTGTGTGTGTGGTGTGTGCATGTGCATGTGTGTTAACACTCACGGATATCCATGAATATTGTATACTGTAAACACAGGTAGTGGGGATAGACTTCCTGCTGCTTTTCCCCCTCATGTGTTATTTTTATCTTATGTCTTCTATCATTTTTCTCTGTGTGAACGTGGTAACTACTTCCTGGGAAGAAAATGGATTGTTCAGCACTGCCACATCAAGGGTGTATGTACAGGAACATCAATGTCTCCCTCCTGAGCAGTATCTACTCTAACCACCTTGCTGAAGCCTCCTCCAGGGACTGCATCACTGACACTGTCAGCCAGGGCTTCTTGGCATTCAAATATCAGATTATTTTCAAGAGACTTTTTTTGTGGGGTGATAGAACAGAATGACTGACATCAAAACTCCTTTTGCCAAAGATTTGTACCTATTTTCTTGAAAAAAACAAAAATCTACCCATTGCAAATCTTGTACTTTGGTTGTCTTAGTGCCTTAGTTTTTAAAAATTGTTCCCAGGGATAGAATTTACAGTCTAGTGTAAAAAGAGGTAATCCATCTCGAAGTAAAGAGCATGGGTTTTGGAATTAGATAACCTTTTTTCTAGGCTTCTAGGGCCGAAGCTAGATTAATGCATGGAAAATAGAACCACCTATGAAGCATATTTTCCTAAAAGTTGACTACAATCAAATCTTTCCTTCCTTCCTTCCTTCCTTCCTTCCTTCCTTCCTTCCTTCCTTCCTTCCTTCCTTCCTTCCTCCCTTTCTTCCTCCCTCCCTCCCTTCCTCTCTCTCTCTCTTCTTTCTCTCTTCTTTTTGAAATCAGGGATTGAATCCAAGAGTGCTTAACCACTAAACCACATACCCAGACTATTTTATTTTTATTTTTTTTAACTCTAAGACTGGGTCACTCCAAGTTGTTTAGGACCTCTTTAAGTTGCAAAGGTTGGCTGTGAACTTCTGTTCCTCCTGCCTCAGCCTCTGGAACCACTGGGATTACAGGCATGCACCACCACGCTTGGTCAGAGAAACATTCTTAAATGTCAGTAAAAGAAATCAAACATCCAAACCCAGAATGTGGAACACTCTAGAAGACAACTAATGTGGTTTCTATAATGAGTCAATGAAGCACTAAAAGAAACAAGAAGGAAATCATACTATATTACATAGATTTAAGGGACATAAATAAAAATGCACTGCATCAGTTACATCTGTATTCAAATCAAGGATAAAAAAATACTTCTAAAACTATCAGGAAATTTTGATAAAATTTGATTTATAAATATAAAATTTGATTTATACATATAAATCAAATATATAATATGCTCACATATGTATGTGTAAATACACTATATGTACACACACAATGTGTATGCATGCCTGTTTGTGATGTGAACACATGTAAACGTGTGTTTTGTTTATACATTTGTGTGCATATATGTCAGCAGATATGTTTATATATGTACATATATTCAAAAGAGCATTATGCAGGAAAAGATTAAATCATGTGTACTCCCATCAAATCCATACTTTTCACAAATAAGTGTGCACACACACTCAACACACACAAAGAACTTGACTAATATTACCATTTGTTTAGAAAAACACATTACCATTAGCAGCATTTTGAATGTCAACTTAAATGCTACATGGATTTTTTTCTTTTTTACAGTACCTCCCTTTTCAAAGAAATAAGATCAAGGTGAGCATTTTTGAGCTTTCCATAGACAGTTATGTTTAGACTCTTCAAAGTAATTTTTGGAATTTTGAATAAAAATAAGCACCATATTTATGCAGATAATTTTAGATGAATTGTTTTATTTAAGTAATATATGTTTAATTCCATTAAACAACCTTGGTGTACTTTATATTCAAATGAGTTCATGGAACACAAGTATAAAATAACAACAGAATCTTTAAAACGTATTCCCAAATCGTGAGGCTTGAGTTACCTAATGCATGTAGAGGTCATTGAAAATTCCTACAGGACCTTCCCTAGAAGTTGTAATACATTTACAATTTCTGACTTCATCTTTTAATATGGGAAGATGATGAAGCAAAAGTACACAGAAATGAAGGAGACACTAAGGAAATCCTCCTTATAGAAATAAGTGGGCAGCGTCCTCTTAGTTGGGATCCACAATAATATTGTTCCCAAGACGTGGGCTGAAAATTGTTTTTGCCTGTTTTCAGGCTGCAGAATTGACCATTTTGCTATTTTAATTGCAAATAAATTCTAATTGATTTCTTTCTTATCTGACATATAGAGCTTAACACTCATTAGTTATTATTCCAGTAGAAATCCTTCATCACTTTAAGATGAAGGATGTTTGCAAGAGGAATGCTGCCAGATTATAGGATCATTAGACTGGTCCTGATTCATCATCCTTCATAAAGTTTGGCTGTAATCTGCACATTTATATGATAATATCCCAGTTATGATTAAATGTTCCCATATTATACTTTTTGAGTAAGACTGTACTTGCTTAACTCTTTCTGTCTCTTCTCTTATGCAGTGCCACTGTTGATTATGACTTGAACTTGATTTCAGTGAACTGCATAAATTGAACACAGTGACATGCATTTAGGCATCTTAAAAACCCTTGTGTAAGCATTACAGGAATACCCTCCAGGGAATTAGAAATTTCTCAGAAGTGCTTCTTGTTACAATGTTATATGCTGTGTTAGAGAAGGATAATAGTTGTTGGGAAGCCAATGCCTGAATCCTCATTTTCTACCATCTTGTAGACAACACTTCTGTGAGGTAGTGGAGAAAATTTCAGTGCACAGAAGAGCAGGGATCCATCCATTACAACATACCCTAGACCTGAACACCTAGATCAGAGGCAGGCTCTGACCCACAACCAAAATTTAAACAGTGGCCTCTTTTTCTCCCAGAAATACATCTACTTACACACAAATAATGATGAAATTAGAAACTTGGATTTAACAAGAGTATTTCTAGTGATGGAAGGGTAAAGACATGATAATGACTCCTGTGATCTCAGGGAATGGTGTTTCTCTCCACCCACCCCAAATTTGAATGGACTGTAGTGATCATGGACAGTACAAGAGATAAATCAGCAAAAATTGAGAGAGCAAAACATTCTTCCTAAGTACAAGAGCAGAGCTGACCAGACAAAACCACACAGGAGCCTGCCTATGCCTGACTAACTCAGGAAACCCAGGACATCTCCAGGGAAAAAAGACAGAATGCCAAGAAGACACACCACAGCTTGAATCTTCCCATTTCCCAGACCAACAATACCAGACATAGGTTTAGTCTTCTGACTGCTTTGCACAGGGAGGTCCTTTCCATAATCACTGTAGCCCATTCAAATATGGGGGTGGGTAGAGAGGAACACTAATCTTGGAGGTCACAGGGATCATTATCATGCCTTTACCCTTCCATCAAAGAAATACTCTCAATAAATTCAAGTTTCTAAACATTCCGTTAGTAACATTAATTCACAGCAATATTCACACAAATCATTCACATTTCTTTTTAAAGCTTATAAAAAATTAGATTTTATTTTATTAAAATAGTTTCTATATGATGAAAAGATCTTCCATAATTTTATTCTGGATGCTATTAAGCACATATATGACAGTCCTACTATACTTATGATTTGGTTTAGTACCTAAAATAAAATGTTACTTAATTATTTATTATTATTAATTTATTTTGATGTATAATAGAATGTCTTTCTAATAAAAGACATTATACATCAAATTAAATTTCATAAGAGGATATTCTCATTAATAACTTTAATATTTTTTAACTTTTTATTTTGATGTAATTTGAGTTGCACAAAAGCATACAATGATGAGTGTAGACTTTGCATAGATCCTTCAACCTTAGTCCCATTTTGTCATATTGCTTTATTTTTTTCCTTCTTACTATTTTATCCAAATACCTGAGAGCAGTTGCATGAATAATATCCCTTTATCCTTAAATATGTCAGCATGTATTTCCTAGAAAACAAAGTCACTCTCCCACATATTGATAGCATAATTGTCAACATCAGGAATTTAAAAGTGATGTAGTACTATTATCTAAACCACAAACCTTACTCAGAATTTTTTGCTTGTTCCAATAATAGCCCTGTTGTGAAAAAATAATTATTTAACTGATTAACTTGTTCCAAATTACATTTTTAAGTTTAAATATTTTGGAACATTTCTCAATTTGAATACAGAAATAAAGAAATTGGATTCACACCATTTTTCTTCTTTATGATGATAAAAATGAGTGACTGCATTGGCTTCCTAATGTTTGTTCCTTTGGCTTCATAAATTCATTCTCAGTCCAACATAACATGTCCTCTGTCCTGCCATGTGTACTCGAAAATATATTTGAGCATTTAGCTTCTGGAGCTGCCATAAATGAGGTTTCATAGCACTTTGCTCCACTGAGTAGCCTACCAAGTATTAACACTTCTAGGTAGGTCTACCAAGTCATAGGTATGATGATTTTTTGCCATTTGTTTATTGAGAATGTGTTGAAATTTATCAATTTGACAATTTGTTTAGGCTTCAGATGATACAACTTTATTCAAGCTTCATTAAAAGATTTGGTAGATTAAACAGGACTTGTTTATTTTTAGTTATTCCATGTGCAGCATTTGTCAAAATCTCTTCAAGCATTTACAAATGAAGACTTGTGCTTTGCACACATCACCATCATATATCAGGTACAGAATATAAGGGAGACTCGAGATATGCAAGACACGTAGAAAACTATTTTAGTAATTTATGAAAGCATGGAAAATCTCTGTAGTTTTTTAAGGTCTCATAGATTTAGAATACAATGAAATTTACAGCAGTATCCATCAGACTATAGTTTTATTTCTCTCTGCCTGCAAACTTGTTCTGTGTAATGTTAAGACATGCATCGAGATAACTTGAATTAGCCAACAACATAGGACAAAACTCCCCCTACTCTTCTTCATAAAGAGAGTTTACTGTAATTTTAAATAATCAATACCTAAGAAAATAATCATTTTTAAAGATTTGGTTGACAATTTCTGTAAAATTATCTTGAATCTTGTTCCTTTTGCAATATTATTCTATATTAAAATAAAGAACAATTGTTCCTTTTGAGAACTCAATGTTCTAATTATGTTGTACTAGTGTTTTACTTTATGAGAAGACAGTGATGACAGAATGTGAAGATAGATACACAAAACTGATCTTAAAGAATAATCTCAGCTATTCAAGAGGCTGAAGCAGGAAGATTGCAAATTGCAGATCAGCCTAAGCAATTTAGCAAGGCCCTAAATAATGTAGTGAGATCCTGTCCCCAAACAAAAGATAAAAAAGCTGAGGGTATAGCTCAGTGATTAAAGGTCCCTGAGTTCAGTCCCTAGTACCAGGATAATAATAATCACATTGTTGTCATCATCATCATCATCATCATCATCATCATTATCATCATCATCATACAGAGATTGATTGAAACAAACATACCTAAATGTCACTTCATATTATCCTCTGGCTTTCCTTAATTAAAAAAAGAATTATCAAAAAGTTTGATACAGGTTTTGGATTCATTTCACTGTATGTTTCCTGATTCAGACTTACATTCTACACCAAAGAGAAAACTTAGCTACCCCCAGTTTCTCACCTTTAGTGTTCCCCTTGTTCTAAGATGACAGATGTATTCAATCTTAAATATGCCATTTTTTAGATTTCTTTACCCTTTTACAAATTAATCACTTCCTTTGTTCTATTTGAGCAAGAAGAGATTTTGATTGATTTTTTCCATTAATTCTACTCATTGTTAGACTGAAATATATAACCTTATTCTGTTTTCTTATGAACCGATGGAGTTTTAGGAATCTATGGATCTTTACCGGCCCTCTAAAATTGAAACTGCTATATGATTTATTGTATACATATTTTTTAAAAAGTACCTTATAATAGGGGCACTATCACATGTATAATATAATTCCTAAGCTCAATTACATGCAGTCTGATATGAGAGTCAGATGTACGATGAAATAAAATGCAGCGTAAATTGGGAAGAACCATATACAGTAGTTTAAGAGAGAGAGAAATGATTCCTTACTAGCATTGTGTTGCATAATAAGTTGAATCAACAAGAAAGCATAATTAATTGCATTTCAAAGATAATTTCTTGAGACCTGGCATTGCAAAGGCAAAAGGACACTAAAGCTGTGGGGTAAGAAACTGTCATGATACAGCTCATTTCTCTTAGTGGCATGAATTTTATAAACTTGCAGGTGCTGGTAGGAATAAAGGAAGAAATTAAATTGAAGAGAGGCCAGAATTTGCATCTTTTCAATATTTGGCATGTGAAATTTATAATGCTAAATTATGACTTCAGAGAGTCTGAATGATACTTCATATTTTTTTCTAAAACGAGCATTAAAATACAAAAGGAAACTTACGAAAAAACAAACCAGTTCAAACCAAACCCAAACAAAAGCAGATGCTATTTTAGGACAGAAGTTAGCTTAACATGCCTAAGGTCAAGTGAATCCTAATCACAAAGCTGTGCCTGACTCTGCACGCCAAATAATAATCTATTAGGCAAATTTCAAATGCTGAACTTTTAATGCAATATGGTGATTCAAACAGTCTTCATTTTCTTCTTTCTAAAAGTACTTGTAAAGAATCATCGAAAATCATACTGAGTATTTTATTAGTCCTTGTAGTTTTAATAGTCAAAGGTCCATAGAGATTTTCTGTGAAAATGTAGTAGATACTCATTAATAAATATTTAGGAAGAATATATAACTGGTCTTAAAAAGAGACCAGTACTTCACCAGGGAGAAAAATCTGCTTATTTAATATTATATGAATACTGTGAGGATCAGTAAACTCTGTTGGACTTCCAAAAGAATATGAGCCTATGGATGTGAGGGTTCTATTGGCCACTGGCCTTTCAGGCACACTCCACTTCAAGAGAGCAGGCCAGGCAAATGTATACTTTGAACAAGTGATTTAATAAGAAACCAACTGGAATTGTGAAATTAACATTACAGGAGCACTTGAAATATTTAATTATTTGATTATGTATAAAAAATCTAGTTGTACATACCACAAGCTGAAAACAAACAAATCCAATATAGAGAGGTAAGCATATTGTATGCTTAAAATAAGTTTGAAATAATCCTTCCCTTGATTAGAGTTTCTAAATTTTTTAAAATGGAGATCAGTTTATCTTATTTGCATGAGATATTTTAAATGTATGTGAGACTTTGCTTGATTTAGTCATAAAGAAAAGAGTGACAAGAGACTCTTTGTACTTTTTTGTATGTGCAAGTTAAATACTTTAATCTTTGAGACAGAGCACTTAGAGTTGTATAATGCTAGACATTTCATGCAAGGAAGAATTAAGCAATCATCACTGAGGGAAATATTATGGACCTCTGAGATTTTGGTGATTGAGTTTCTTATAAATTGAAGATGCACATACACATGAACACGGACACATGCACAACCACATGACATCCAAAGATTAGAGGAGGCCATACTGTTTAATATCCAACATGAACTTTATCTCTAACATGGTTTGTACAAGTTACATTAATACTCATTGAAATGGATGAAGACTCTTGTTAGGAAATTGTGATCTGTGAAGCCCACACTCATTCTCTTTATATAGTGGAGACAATAGGAATGAATTTACATCCCTGGCTACCTAGATAATTATAGTCTATCAAAGAAATTCTGTTCCATTGCCTCAGTGACATGATTTGAGTGAAAGGCGGCGAATGGTGAAATTATTTCCCTCAATTCCACCCTATTGAGGGACCATCTAGAGGAATACCAAGCAATTGGTAGGAGGGTCTCTAGAGTACTAATCATCTGAGTAACCTCTAATATCTACAGAATTAACTAGGACTCAATCACTTCTGGAAACTTTTAGGGCATTGCCTTACAACTAAGGTTATTAAGGAATTTTTATGACTTGCATGTACAATAGAAGATTTATTAAGAAATTCCCACATTGTCATGAGAGACAACTAGATAAAACTTCTCTCACCACCTTCTTCCAGTCACTATTACTGAGTTGGCTGGAGAAGACCTCTTTCTCCCAGAGACTCAGTAATATCTAGTTGACAAGTCAAGAGCCACCTCTCAGATACAAAATATATACTCTTTGAAATTCTTTGTACGTCATGCTTAGAGGACGATAAATAAACAGAATCAATGTTTCAGAGGATACATGAAGTAATTAAGAAATAATACATTTTAAGGTTAAAAAAAAACATTAAAAGAAAATGCTTAGAAATAAATGAATAGCTAGGATTGCACAAACCTATGGGTCGGTAGAAATTTAATTTAGCTGAGCTGGTCAGGAGTACCTCTGCTGAGGATGAGATACCTGGGAAGGATTCTGAAAATCTAATTTCTTAGAGTTTTATTTGCTGGAAAGATTAATAATGTTCCAGAGGTTGAAAACCATAGCAGGAAAATGATGCTTGGTCCATGATATGGTGAAATCTCTATATAGAATTGTGGGAAAAGCTAGAAATGCTACTTCCCATAAGTTGAACTTTATTTTGCAATTGTTTTGCTTTTCAATATTTTCCCATACCCACAAGTTTCCCTCACTTTTGTTTCACACACCAACATGAATGCTTTTCTCTGACGTTTCTGTTTTATGGTCTACAGTATTTCTTAAAACAGGTGATCTATTGCTGCTCATGCATATGAATAGGCTATCAATTTGTAGTCTTTAGCTTTTATGTGGCAACATCCATATCACTATGGGAATCATACATCTTAATTAATTACAGGTCCAAACTAATTCTTGGAGAGTGAGGCACTCTAACACCCTAGAGAGACAGTTGAAGTCTGCAATTCGAAAACCATTAGGCTGCTCCTCAGAGCTTAATCAAATCTAATTCTAAGGGGACAGACTTAAAAAGCCCCTGATAATGATTAAATGTCATCACTTATTTCATTTGTTTAACTGCCAATAGCAGTCAAAGTTTTTGTAAAGGGTTAAACCCTTATATAATTGTATAGCTAAGGTTCATTTCAGAGAGTGCTGTGTTACACTTTGCTGCGAAAATAGAGCTGGACTGTGGATAATGTGCGCTAGAATTTAGCCTCTTTTCTGCTACACTGTCTAGTAGTGCCTCTCTTATGAGAAAAAAAAGATATTATCTGGTCTGTTTAATTCAAAAGGGTTTCTTGAGGATTAGAGGACTACATGTATAAAGTTAGACCTTCTAAGTTATATTATTTTTTAAATCCCATATTTTCAATCTTTCAATCATTCTTCAAGCCATTCCATATTTAGCTTCCAAAAATACAAGTCCACCATAAGTAAAGAATAAAATGTCCTTTACAACTAATAAAATAGATTGAAAATAATGTTCTCCCTGTCTCACAGAATTTGCTCTTCCAAGGTCATCAGTAATCTCCATGTGACTAAATCCAACTGACATTTTTCTGTTCTCATCTTACCCTGTATGGCCTTCAACAAAATTGACATCCCCTTCTTTAGAACACTTCCTTCTTGTTGATCCCAGGACACCACAATATTCTAGATGTTGTCTTGTATACTGAAAATCAATTCTGAACTTCTTTCACTATTCCATCTACCCTATGGACTAACTCTAAATGGACTTCTAACTTATCAGGAGAAAAGACAAGTTCTCAGAGTTGATTTTTTTTCTCTAATTTACCCCTAATTTTTTGATCAATCGCATTTTAAAATATTGGATGATTTATTAACATATTAGGCATGCTTAGTAATGCACTTCATCTCTAAATGACTAGAATCTTTTTTAAAAAATTCTTTGTAGTTGTAGTTGGACATATTGAATCCAGTGCCTCACACATGCTAGGCAAGTGCTCTACCATTGCTCTATAGCCCCAGCCCTAACATCTTCTCATTGATTCATCAAATTATATACATATTTACTCAAAGGCTATTGTATGCCAGCCTTTTGGAAGGATTTGGGAAATGAAATGGTGAAAGAAAAAGGTTATAACTGTACCTCAAGGTGGCATCCAGGATGGACACAATCATCTTTTTTTTGGGAGATTGTGAATCTCCATTGATGGATGCAGTGCAGATGTAAACCGGATTAGTGTTAGTCATCTAAACAGAAGCTAGGCAAGGTAACAAATAAGTATAATGCTCTTTGAAGTATTTCCATATATTTCCAAGTATTTCTATATATTTCCAAGTATTTTTTATATAATATTATCTTAACTTTTCATTAGCTAACATTTGAAATTATACATTTCCTTCAAATCCATTTCACTTACCTTCTAAATAATCATAGTTACACTTTAACATTTAAAATTTTTTGAAAGTTTCTCACATGCTGAAAAAACTATTCATGGCTTCCTCAAATTTGAAAATTTAGTGTCTACTGAATCGATTAATCAATATCATCAATACATCTTTGGAGAGAGAGACAGAGTCCTTCCTTCATTCATCACATATGCATATTAATAAATACATATGTTTACACAGTGCAAAAAGCCACAAAGAATGAATAAAAATTTAGACCTAGTCCCTAAATATTTTATATAAAAGCTATTTCTTTTGTATGTTCATATATATTATTTCCTCTTAAATAGTTATTTCATATTAATGGTATGCTTAATAAGCTTTTTATTCCCTAAAAATAAATCAAAAGCATTTCTTCAGGTCAGTAGATAGTTTTGATAAAATGATTTTTATTTGTTACCTTGTATTTCGTCTTAAGGATATTCCATTTATATATATTCTCTATCTGTTCATGCAGGCACGACTTTCCATTTTTTAAAATTTTGGAAGCATAATTTCATCATTTGGTTAGTATATATTTGTTAATTTTAAAATTAAAATTAAAATATATTTCTCTCATTAATAACCAAATAAAACAGACTATATGTATTACCTCTGTGCATATTATAGATCATTTTAAATATTCCTACTTTTTGAGTAAAAAATTAAATAGTCTTAAATAGACTTATGGTGCAGCTTAATTGTTTAATATTCTTTTGGACATTTCAGTATGTTTCTAGAGCTCAGGGAGTAGACAGAAATTAGATGGAATTTATCTTTATATAAATCTAGAAACCCTCAAGCTGATTATATATATATATACATATATGTATATATACACATATATGTGTATGTGTATACATATAAATACATATATATGTATGTATACATACATATATATATACACACAAACATATACATATATATGTGTGTGTTTTTAGGTGCTAGCTTGCTATTCCTTCATGTACTAAACTCTGAGTTCATTTTTAGGGTATTTCTTTTATCTATTCAATATTGCTGACAATTTTTCATCCTGAAAAATGCATGAGCAACATGCAAGTTGAAATTTTCTGCTCAGTTTCAGCCTTTTGATAGTCAGCCCATACTGACCATGAAGCAGTTCCTATTCCTCTTCTGTCTTGCTTTTAGATAAAAGCTCCTTTCCTTCTCTTTAGTTGGTAGTAACTCTTAACTATGCATAATGTGTTTATTATCTTTTGTTTTTCATGACATATTGAAGAAATAAAAGTTCCTGGTTTATACTTCAATGTGTTTTACTTCCTTCAGTTCAATTTTGGATATTTTAAAATATTTTTAAATTATCTTGAGAAATGTCCTTACTTCAAGATTATTATTTTTATTTCCAGAAATTTATAGGGTAGTATACTAATGATAGTAATGTCACATTTTTCCATGTCTGATAAAAAGAAAGAAGCATAAATTCCCGCCTGCCCCCACACACTGAAACCCTACCCTTCATCTGTCTTATTCTCACAGGTGAGTCCCCTTTCAAGAAATCACTTGTCAAGATCATATGATTCCTGTACTCTTCTCTTTATTCTTGGGGAAATTATGTGAGAAAGAATTAGCTTAAGAAGGAAGGTTGCTTATTTTCCCTGGAATCATGAAGGGAAATTTTGGGATAGTATGGAAGACATCTTAAAATTTAATTATCTTGGTTATTTTGAGGAAGGTGGTAATAGATGTTTTAAGAAAATGAAGTTTGATTAAAAACCCAGAAATAGTATTTATGAGAAGACTATGTGACATGATAATCCTCATACATAAACACCCAAATTCAATAAGTTAGGGAAATAAAATCTAGAGGCTTCACTTTGCATGATGTTGTCCAGTTTTTTCTGTTTTCCTGCAAATTACAAGATTTCATTCTTCTCCAGGAACCAGGCACAGAAAGAAAAGCATTACATTCTGTCTCATATGTGAGGTAAAAAAGACGACCTGAAGATAGAAGAGGGATTACTAGGGATTGGGAAGGATGCTAGAGGGAGTGCAGGGGGTGAGGGTGGAAAAAGTGGAGGGACACAATCAATGCATTATGGACATATTGCAGTGAACCTATTAATTTGTACAATTAATGTGTTAAAATAATAATAAAATAATAACTTGATGCAACCATAAAAAAAAATCTAGAGGCTTTAGTATAGACTTTTTTAAAAAGACTATTAGGGATTAGAACCCAAATAGCCAATAAATGTTTCCTGCAAAGCATACTTGGGTCACTTTTTTTTATTTAATTTTTTTTTTATTTACTTATTGATTCATTGAACACAAATGGAGTACAGGTATTGTTTCACTGGCTGTACACAAAGTAGAGTCACACCATCTGTGCATTCATGCATGTACACAGGGCAATGGTATCTGTCACACATTCTGTTATTATTTTTACCCCCCACCCGCACCCAATCCTCCCTTCCCTCTATGCTATCTATCCTTCCTCCATTCTTGCCACCCTTCCCCCCAGCATTATGAATCATCATTCATTTATCAGAGAGACCATTTGGCTTTTGGATTTTGGGGATTGACTGATCTCATTTAGCATAACAGTCTCCAACATCATCCATTTACCTACAAATGCCATAATTTTATTTTCTTTATGGCTGAGTAATATTCCATTGCGGATATATACCACAGTTTCTTTATCCATTCATCTACTGAAGGGCATCTAGGTTGATTCCATAATCTAGCTATTGTGAATTGAGCAGCTATGGACATTGATGTGGCTGCATCACCGAGGCAATCTGATTTTAAGTCCTTTGGGTAAAGGCCAAGGAGTGGGATAGCTGGGTCAAATGGTGGATCCATTCCAAGTTTTTTAAGGAATCTCCACATTGCTTTCCAGAGTGGCTGCACCAACTTGCACTCTCACCAGCAATGTATGAGTGTACCCTTTTCCCCACATCCTTGCCAACACCTGTTGTTGCCTGTGTTCTTAATAAAAGGCATTCTAATTGGGGTAAGATGAAATCTTAAGGTGCTTTTGATTTGCATTTCTCTTAAAACGAGTAATGTTGAACGTTTTTTCATAAATCTGTTGATTGCTTGTAGATCTTCCTCTGTAAAGTGTCTGTCCATTTCCTTGGTCCATTTATTGATTGGGTTATTGGTGTTCTTGGTGTAAAGATTTTTGAGTACTTGGTAGATTCTGGAGATTAGTGCTCTATCTGAAGTGTGTGTGGCAAAGATTTTCTCCCACTCTGAAGGCTCTCTCTTCACATTGCTGATTGTTTCCTTTGCTGAGAAGAAGCTTTTTAGTTTGACTCTATCCCAATCATTGATTCGTGCTTTTATTTCTTGCGCTTTGGGAGTCATGTTAAGGAAATATGGTCCTAGACCAACATGATGAAGATTTGGACCTATTTTCTCTTCTATTAGGTGCAGAGTCTCTGGTCTGATTTCTAGATCCTTGATCCACTTTGAGTTGTGTTTTGTACAGGGTGAGAGATATGGGTTTAGTTTCATTTTGCTGCATATGGATTTCCAGTTTTCCCAGCACCATTTGTTGAAGAGGCTGTCTTTTCTCCATTGCATGTTCTTGCCTCCTTTGTCAAGTATGAGATACCTGTACTTATTTGGGTTTGTCTCTGTGGCCTCTATTCTGTACCATTGGTCTACCTGTCTACTTTGGTACCAATACCATGCTGTTTTTGTTACTATTGCTCTGTAGTATAGTTGGAGGTCTGGTATTGTGAAACCCCCTGCTTTGCTCTTCTTGCTAAGGATTGCTTTAGCAATTCTGGGTCTCTTATTCCTCCAAATGAATTTCATGATTGCTTGCTCTATTTCTATGAGGTCTGTCATTGGGATTTTAATTGGAATTGCATTGAATTTGTATAGCATTTTTGGAAGTATGGCCATTTTGACAATATTAATTCTGCCTATCCAAGAACACGGGAGATCTTTCCATCTTCTCAGATGCTCTTTAACTTCTTTCTTTAGTGTTCTGTAGTTCTCAGTGTAGAGGTCTTTCACATCTTTTGTTAGAGTAATTCCCAAGTATTTTATTTTATTTTTTGAGGTTAATGTGAATGGGGTAGTTTTCCTAACTTCTCTCTCAGAGGATGCATCACTTACGAATAAAAATGCATTAGATTTATGAGCATTAATTTTATATCCTGCTACATTGCTGAATTCATTAATGAGTTCCAGAAGTTTTCTGGTGGAATTCTTAGGATCTTCTAAATAGAGAATCATGTCATCAGCAAATAGGAATAGTTTGATCTCTTCTTTTCCTATTCGTATTCCTCTAATTTCTTTGGTCTGTCTAATTGCTCTGGCTAGAGTTTCAAGAACAATGTTGAATAGTAGTGGCGAAAGAGGGCATCCCTGCCTTGTTCCAGTTCTCAGGGGGAATGCTCTCAATTTTTCTCCATTTAGAATGATGTTAGCTGTGGACTTAGAATAAATAGCCTTTACAATGTTAAGGAATGTCCCCACTATCCCTATTTTTTCTAGTGTTTTGACCATGAAGGGGTGCTGTATTTTATCAAATGCTTTCTCTGCATCTATTGAAATAATCATGTGGTTCTTGACCTTAAGTCTGTTGATGTGGTGAATTACATTGATTGATTTCCGGATGTTGAACCAACACTGTAAGCTGGTGCCAAAGGCCCTAAGCTCCCCACCGGAGTCAGCGATCCCATAGGCTCCCGGCCGGATCTCTCCAGACACTGCTGGAGGCCCCAGGGAGCTGGAGATGGGCCCTCTCTGCCAGGGAAGCTGCCTAAATGGTGCGGAGGGGTCCCAACTCCCCGACGGAGTCAGCGATCCCAGAGGCTCCAGACCGGACCTCTCCAGACACAGTTGGAGGCCCCAGGAAGCTGGAGATGGGCCCTCTCTGCCAGCGATGCTGCCAAAATGCCGTGGAGGAGTTCCAACTCCCTGCTGGAGTCAGCGATCCCAGAGGCTCCCGGCCAGACCTCTCCAGAAGTCGCGGCGAGACCCCAGGTAGCCTGAGATGCTCGGTCTCCACCTGGGAGGTTGCTGGCTGGTGCCAGAGCATGGCCAGTGACTTCAAAGCTGCTGCTGGGGACCCGCACTTACTTGCTGGCTGGCGCAGACCCAGGTCTGTGGCTCCGAAGCAGCTGCAGGGTCCGGCGCTCCTGGGTGGTAGCTTCCCGCAGCGGGATGAGCCTCATTTAATTTTTGATTCATTGAACACAAATAGAGTACAGTTATTGTTTTTCTGGTTGTATACAAAGTAGAGTCACACCATCTGTGCATTCATACATGTACACAGGGCAATGATGTCTGTCATACATACTGTTATTATTCTTACCCCCCAACCTTGACCCCACCCTTCCCTTCCCTCTATGCTCTCTATCCTTCCTCCATTCTTGCCATCCTTCCACCCCACATTGTGCATCATCATTCCCTTATCAGAGAGACCATTCGGCCTTTGGATTTTGGGGATTGGCTAATCTCACTTAGCATAATAGTCTCCAACATCATCCATTTACTTACAAATGCCATAATTTTATTCTTCTTTATGGCTCAGTAGTATTCCATTGTGTATATATACCACAGTTTCTTTATCCATTCATCTATTGAAGGACATCTAGGTTGGTTCCACAACCTAGCTATTGTGAATTGAGCAGCTATGAACATTGATTTGGCTGCATCACTGTAACAATCTGATTTTAAGTCCTTTGGGTATAGACCAAGGAGTGGGATAGCTGGGTCAAATGGTGGATCCATTCCAAGTTTTCTAAGGAATCTCCACACTGCTTTCCAGAGTGGCTGCACCAACTTGCACTCCCACCAGCAATGTATGAGTGTACCCTTTTCCCCACATCCTCACCAACACCTGTTGTTGCCTGTATTCTTAGTAAAAGGCATTCTAATTGGGGTAAGATGAAATCTTAAGGTGGTTTTGATTTGCATTTCTCTTATAACTAGGGTTGTTGAACATTTTTTCATAAATCTGTTGATTGCTTGTAGATCTTCCTCTGTAAAGTGTCTGTTCATTTCCTTGGGCCACTTTTTGAATTGATACTGAACTTGAAAATATTTCACACAACCTTATTGTCTGGGATGATCTGATAGCAAATGGTCTGGAATCAGGTCTATAGGCATTGGAAGAGCAAAATATTAATAAGCTCTCAACATTAATCAACATGATATTTTTCCTAGGATTTTTTTAAATTGAGGAATAACTGTTCAAAATAGGATCAAAATTGAGCAGGACAAGGGCAATGGAAGTGGAGAAAAAATAATTTGAGATAAAAGTCAGAAAAAGGAAAAGCCAGAAGATCTAAGAAAGGAAGAGACACTTGCAAACACTACAGAAAAATACTAGGAAAAGGAGCAATACCTGGTCGGAATAATAATTCTGAATAACTTTCCTCATTAAAGTTGAAAAAAAGTTCAAAATTCCTACAAGATAGATTTACCCTTGTGATTATATAAAACTAAAATCCATGGTTCAAATTAAGCTAAAACACATTAAGGTTATAATGTAACCTTATATGAAAGAACAAAATAAATGAGAATTAGAAAAATTTACAGCAATTAGAGGAGCTCAGAAAAGTATTAAAATTTGACACAAAAACTCATTTCAGAAATAAAATGAAACTAGAAGGAACACAAAAACGAATAAGCCATACAGATATTGTCTTAAGAGAAATATAAGAAAAAAACAATGATTTAATATTCCAGAAAAGATAAAGAAAATTTAAAATGATCAAGACAAAATGAAAAATAGTGACGATGTAAAAAGATGAATACAGCATGTGGAGAATAGCATTCAAAATGAAAAACCATTCTACATACATGAGAGCACTGACCCAAAACAAGAGCTAACCAAAAACTTTCAATAAAATTACCAAATATTAAAAAAGAATGGGGAGCTGGCCACAGTGGTGCATGCGTGTAATCCCAGCAGCTAGGGAGGTTGAGGCAGGAGGATCAAGAGTATAAAGCCAGCCTCAGCAAATGCTAGGCACTAAGCAACTCAGTGAGGCCCTCTCTCTAAATAAAATACAAAAATAGGATTGGGAATGTGGCTCGGTGGTCGAGTGACCCTGAGTTCAATCCCTGGGACCCACCCCCTGAAAAAAAAAAAAGGGGGGGGGAAGAAGAAAGAGATAAAGAAGAGGAAGGAAGCAGAAGAAAGAAAAGAGAAAAAAAACCACTTGTGTGTGCAGACATAATGGAAATGATTTGAGGAGAAAAGAAGTGATTATCAACTAATTTTCAAAGTCAATGATCCATCCTATGATAAACCCAATTTACCTAAGTATGATGGTCCACACCTATAATCCCAGCAAATCAGGAGGCAGACCAGGAGAAATGCAAGTTTAAGACCAGCTTCAGCAATTTTGCAAGACTTTATCTAAAAGTAAACCATAAAAAGGGCTGGAGATGCATCTCAGTGGTGAAGCATGCCTGGGTTGAATCCCTACTACTACTACTACTACTACTAATAATAATAATACATATTTAAAACAATGAAGAAATATGAGTAAAGAATTTTATAGCTACTTACTTCAACATTCAAATATAAAGAGTACAAATTGAAATCAATGCCTGAAGTCAGAAAATATTCTTCCAAGAAGAATTTATGAAGAATTCACTAGAGAACAAGCATCAGCTGGCTGTAATTATTATCGAGAAATTAACATAATGCAAACATGAGAAAAACAGTGACTTACAGACTTAAGACTAAATGAGAGAATATTAAATAACACTGAATCTAGCAGACTATTAGAGTCATGTCACAATAAGCCAGTACACAAGAGAGTGCCTAATGATGGAAACTGTAGCACTTAGAATTTCATTATAAAGATAATAATTGATTCAAGTTTATTATTAAGATTGAATCAGTTATAATAGTTTTTAAAAGTTGTGCTGACCTTTTTTTTTTGAGAAACTGAAATGGACCTATTTTACCCCATTCTTTCCACTAATTGCAAAAAAAAAAAAAACATGGAAATTATATGTAAAACAAATGTAAGAAATAATTCAAAGGTGGAAGAAAGGATAGTAGAGTGAAACAGACATTATTACCTCTCCTGCATGACCAATGTGATCCTACAATATGTATAATCAGAAAAATGAGAAATCGTACTCCATTTATTCATAAATAAATGATTTTATCAGAATGATTTATGATTTATCAGAATGTATAAATGTAATCTACTATCATGTAATACTAATCAGAACAAATTAAAAGAAATTAAAAAGGTGGACAAAAGAAGGCATACAAACTTGAGGTCTTGGGACTTGAACAACATGGTGAGTCTTCTAACTTTGGTTTCAGACTTTTTGGATTGATATATCCCAGGACTGAAAATAAAGAAGCCAGTAACCCAGAAATGTCAAAATGCACAACAAAACAAGTCCCCAGAATAGTCGGGTCTCTCAATACAAAGGAAAATTCAATGAGACAAAAATTGTTTACAAAACGAAGCTGTTCTACCGCATCCAAACTTCAATTGGAGGGGGGAAAATCATAGCCCTACTATGACCCCCTTCAGCAACACCTGAGTGCATAGAATATAGTTCCATTCTTTCAAAGGTGTAACAAGGCATTCCAATCCTCCCATCAAGGTAATGGTCAGAGAAAGCAGAAGATGAGCCCAACTTCACTGTTAGCTTGCAACAAGACCCTCTACATCACATTGGCAGTGGAGATCAAATAGGCATTCTAGACTTTTACCTCCACCAAGTATAATTAGGGCCCCTTCACCCTCCTTACTTGATAGTATTAGTGAATACCAATGGAGAGATGAGTTTTACCAAACTCAGCAGTCATGACATATCTTTACCAGGTATCAGTAGAGACCACATGAGGAGCTGGAACATTCACCTCCAACTGGCAGTAATGTCAAGCCACATTTGTTTAGGTACCAGTGGAGACAAAAAAGGAAATCTAGAATATTATATCCTTCCAAAGAAGAGGTATATTACTCCTCCTCCTTTTCTGTGAAGGTGTCATAACAAACCAGTTAAAATGGAAAAATCAAATAAGGTCCAGGATTTCATAATATAAAAGTTCATATTTTGATTGAAAATCACTTAACTCTCAAGAATATAAAAGATATCGAAATGAATGAAAAAAAGACAAAGACACCAACAATAAGGTGACAGAATTATTATACCTGTCTGACATAGATTGTAGATAAGTCATGATAAAAATGCTTTAATAAGCAATCATATGTATACTTGAAATATATGATAAACTAGAAAGCCTCAACAAAGAAATAGAATTTCAAATATATATATATTTGATATATATGTGTATATACACATATATTTGTCCCAAAGAGAACATGTAGCATTAAAAAATAAGATAAAAAAGACTGAGTGAATAAGTTCAATAGATATAGGTTGGGAACAGAGGAAATAATCAGTGAATGGGAAGATACAATAACAGAAACATTGCAGTCCTAATGCATTGATAAATATAGTGAAAATAAAAATTAATAAAGACTTAGTTATCTGAAGTTTTATAACAGATGTTCCCATACTCATGTCATTGAATTCCTGGACAAAAAGAGACAGGATGAGATGAAAAAGTACTCAAAGAAATAATGACTGTAAACTTTCATATCAGGTCTGAAATATAAACCTACAGATTAAAGAAGATAATCAAATCCCAAATAGAATAAATTCAATGAAACCATGACAAGAAGCATTACATTTCAATGTTAGATATCAAAGACAAACTCCTGAAAGCATTCAGAGGAAAATAACAGAATTCCTGTCAGGAAAAATTGACTTGAAGTATAGTGGATTTTTCTTCAGAAGTTGTACAGTATCTTTTAAGTGCTGAAAGAAAGAACTTAACCCAGGATTCTATACCCACTGAAAATATCCTTCAGAACTATAGAGGATATAACCATAGTCTCAGATAAAGAGACAAAGAGTTTTTCAACAATATACCTACAGTAAATGAATGACTAGAGGAAATCACATGAACAGAAAGTTAACAGTAAAAGAAGAAAGGTTTGAACATCAGGAAAGAAAAAAATTACTTGATAAGCAAAAATATAGGTCAATGCAATAAGTTTTCCTTCTCTTGAGTTTTTTAAATTATACTTGATGGTTGAAACAAAAAAGTATACTGTGATGTGGTTCTAACTAGAAGTAGAAAAATATTTTATATTATTGTATTATGAATGGGGAAAGTTTAGGTTAACATAAAGAGAAGCAAGGTTTCTATACTTCACTCAAACTGGTAAAATAATAACACCAATAGATTGATTTTGATGTATATACAGAGATGCACACATATTTTTCTATCTACCCATCTATCTATCTATACATACATGCTTTTATTTATTTGTAAAAATAAAATACAATTTTATAGAATTCATTAAAAAAGGTATACTCAAAAATTTTTAAGTTTTTTATTCTGGAGATTAATGTTCTATCTGAGGAGCAAGTGGTAAAGATTTTCTCCCTCTCTGTATGCTCTTACAAGAGCAATTTTAGAGGAGGAAAATTTTATTTGAAGCTTGTGGCTTCATAGGTCCCAAACTGCAAATGGCCGACTACATTGCTCTGGGCCCAAGATGAAGCAGAAAATCATGGCAGAAAACTGTAGTGGAGGAAAACAGGTGAGGATTTGGCCACCAAGAAGCAGAGAGAATGAGAGAAATCCCCTCATCACAGACAAAAGATAAACTCCAAAGGCATGCCCTAAAGGCCACATCCTCCACACACCACCTACCTGCCTACAGTTACCAGTCAGTTATTCAGGGGATCAGTTTGAGGCTCTCAAGACACAAACATTTCACCTCTAAACTTTCTTGCATTTTCTCATACGTGAACTTTAGGGGGATACTTCATATCTAAGTCATAACACTCCTGTAATAAATCATTTAACTTTGGGGAGATAGGAAAGCTAATATGTATTATAAAAGTAATTAGCTTTATTAAATTTTGAGATCAATTAAAGTACAAATGTAAAGACTATGTCCTATCTCTACAGATAACTTTTGCATAACTTGGATTGTTATCATTCCTTATAACCAAGCATTAGGAATTATTATCTATTCTCAGATCCCAAAGAGAGGAGCTTGTGGATTGGTGGTGGAAGAATCTTTAGAATATTCTGTTTTAGAAATTTCTCTTTCTTCAATGAAATTGATATTCAGTACACGGGGAAATTACAATTTAATTTGTCAATATTATTAACAGCTCCATGACCAATATTATATACAATATTAATATCATAAGAATAAGAAAACCAATTATGCATTTATTACTTACATAATTATGAACTAATTACACTACTAATGGAAAATGTCTTTCATCACTGTTAGACTTCAATAAAGATATTTTTTATAATCTTTACTTGGCATTTAGTGTGCAATAAATGTCTTCATAAATATAAAGTCAATGCTTTCTTGAGAGAGCCCATTTAAAATAATAAATGCATGTGACAATGATCTTGTTTAGAAAATATGAGTTCTAAATACTGAATAGATTACAGCCCATGTTGGTTCCCAGGAATTATTGTTCTTTCTTTGTAACTAAGTTTAAAAGCAATCTCCCCTGGAGATGTTATTTCTGCAGTAGCTTTTCAGTTACTTTTCAACTTAAAAATTTCAGGTAAACATGGGTTGTGGTTTTTGAAAAGATCTTTCATCTTTTTAATCGGTGTGCTATTCTTTTGAGAATTCAAACATAATTATTAAGGATGAAATGTGCCATAAGTGGATAACTCTTATTTAGTAAAATCAGTAGAACCATGTTCTATGATATAATAGGCAATTAAAACTCAGCAAGATAGAAAGCTTGCACATTGCAAGTCCCATAAAATCAATATGACAAAAAATGGTGGTAAATACAAATGAGCAATTCCAAACATCATTACTGAAACATAATTACTATAAATAAGTGCTATTTATAAATTAGAGAAATTTAAAGTAGAATTGAACAAGTAAGACTTAAGAAGTTTCTAATGCAACACTTTGGAACATGTTAGGTGATAATACACAGACACATAACTATAAAACACATAATAATGATCAATTTCTCCCCCTTCCCAAAATTCACACTTTTAGGGAAAAAGTTGATTAAAACAGAATCAAGCATATTTTAATGAGTTAAGCTATCTTTTATTTATTCAATTATTTATTCATTCAACAAACATATTACATTCATACTATGTGCCAATTTTTATCCTAATATATGGTGAATGAACAAAACTATGTGCAATCATGAAATTTATAATCTAACAGAAAAACAAAGACAATAATCAATGAAATTGATACAGAATAATTCAATGGTAAATGTTGTAAAGAAAACTAAAGAAAATCGGTTGAGTAATGGAAGTGGATGGGGTACTATTCTACATGAGATTTTTAGACCAACCTCTCTGACATGGAAAAAATCAAGCAAGGACTTGATGTAAATGAAGGAGTTAGCTGTGGGGCAATTTCAGGGCACTTTTTCAGAAAGAAGGAAATGGTAAGTATGGAAGTTTTTTTAGTACTGAGTAACAGGAGAATGTCAAATGCAGCTAGAGTAATGACTGATGAGGCTAGAGAAGGATGGATCATGCAGAGCATATTAGGATATGTTAAGGAAGTTGAATTTCACTCATTAAGATCAACCAGGTGCATGGTGCCTATCTGTAATCCCAGTGACCAGGGAGGCTGAGGCAGGAGGATAACAAGTTTCAGGCCACACTCGTCAAAATGTGAGACCCTATCTCAGAGTAAAATGGGCTTGGTGTGTAACTCAGTGGTAAAAGGCCCTGGACTCAATACCCAGGATATATTTTTTTTTAAAAAAAAAAGGAAAGAAAAATGAAACTACAAGAACTTCTGGAAGAGAAGGTACAAATTAAAATTTCATTCTGGCTTCAAGGTGGCAAAATAGAGTCAGTGATCAAATACAAGGGTGAAGGCGGAGAGACTTTTGAGAAGCCAAATAAAATATTCCAGATCCAAAGTGATGGAGGTTTTCACAAGAACATCTGCTGTAGAGGAGGCAAAAAGAGATTATATTCTTGGTATCTTTTTAAAAATATTTTGATTTGCTAAGGTTTGAGATGTGGTGACTAGAAGAAAGAGGATTTGATAGTTATGCAAAGATTTGGGACTTGAGCAGCCAGAAAATTAGAGATGCTGCAGAGGCATGGACAAGAAGGAAAGGAAGAGAGATGTTCAGGTAGAGATTTCAGATAGGCAGATAAACATCTTTAAATTTAATTCTTATTAAAATATATTAATTCATAACATTATACACACACACACACACATGCACACCGCACATACTAAGAAATGAGATAATGTTTGTTATCATTAGACATAGGTTATATTCAAAACCATATTTTTGCATGAAATCACTGATGTAAACAGATTTGGGGACTAAACCTTAAGACTCTAAAATGTATTCTGCACTCTGCATTCTGCACTCTGAGAAATATTCATAAACATTCGCAATTTTTCAAGAGCCTTTACTTGAACAAAGCTTAGTTGTAACTATCTGCAAATTTTTTTTTCAAAATTGGTCTTAAGGCATTGGTGATCCACATGGAATAGGATGTTAAATCTCTCCCCTCAGATTTTAGAGCAAACTAAATTTTGTACAGATTAAATTATTTTATGAAAATGTAAAGGCATAGGGCAGCCATAGAAAAAACTCAAAAGTGGTAAAAGTATTTGAAAGTCTACCTTATTGGAAAAAAATGATAAATTACTGCATGGTAGACTTAGCCACCTTTATAAAAAAGCAGCAAATATTTGGTATGTCAAGAAATGTTAAAAACGAGAAGTAATAAAAACAAATGACTAATATATAAATATAAAATGTATGCTTTATAATGAGTCCTAACTTCTACATGTATGTTGTATATAGCATAACTATAAATTGCAGTTGCAAATCCTGAACAAAACATAATTTAGAAATATGAGAAAAGAGCATTAATAATTTATTCACAAAGGGAGAAATACCTATTATAGCCCATTAAAAATCTTTATATCTTTACATACATATCTAATGATATGTATATCATTAATTATCAAGACATTGCAAGTGAACAGATATTCAACTAAAAAAGTAAGAATATTATAATCTGCATTGAATCTAAACTTTGATAGGATAGGAAAAACAGTTTCTTTTGAACGGTGGGAGGAAGAAGGTTGGTGTAACTTTCTGATAGATCATTTTTTGGTACTTATCAAAACTTTGAACAAAACCAAGAATCTTTGCCTAGAAATCATCTTTGGGTATACTACTACAAGAAAATAATGACTTACTTTTAATGTTGGCATTTGCCTCATCTAATTTTGTTTTTATAATATAATTTTTCATTATCAAGTAGTTATCTTGTTTGGTTGTTATTCTTTGTCACGTTTTAATAATGTTTTAATATATACTCAGGGTTTCATTTTTAAATTTTTTATTTAGTTGTTTGTTTGTTTGATTTTGGTACTCAGAATTGAATCCAGGGCTGCTTTACCACTGAGCCACATTCACAGTCTTTTTTTTTTTTTTCATTTATCTTTTTAAATTTTGGGACAGGTCTTACTAAGCTACTTAGTGCCTTGCTAAATTGCTGAGCCTGGCCTCAAAACTGTGGTCCTTCAGTCACAACCTCCCAAGACTCTTGGATTGTAGTCATATGCCACTGGGCCCAGCTAGACTCAGATTTTTTTTTTCCTCACCCTCTACAAATTGGAAAATATAAATTCTGTTTAAAATATTGATATTCCTCATTTGAAGGTTTCATAAATATAGCATTACATTCTAAAATATGTACTGATTCCTCCTTACTTAAAAAAATTTTTTTAGTTGTCAATAGACCTTTATTTTATTTATTGATATATAGGTGCTAAAACTCCAACCCAGTGCCTCACACATGCTAGACAAGTGCTCTGCCAGGGAGCCACAATCCAGCTCTGATTCTATTAATATTTACAATTTTATTGCTTTCTTTTTGTTGTTAAAGATGTGATATTTGACCCTGTGTAGGTGTGCTTATTGTCTCACCTTTCATTTTTAATGATTCAAATAAAATGAGTAAATTAAAAAGAAAATTTAAATTTAGGATTGAATTATGAATATACTTACAAATTCCTCATGCTGAATTCTATGCTATTTTACATGAGATTATTAGACTAACCTCTCTGATATAAAGAAAATGTACTAATTGCTGCAATGCCAATTAGATGTTTTATTCTATGATTCTATACTGTATTGCTACCACTCTTGAGTTCATTTTAGTCTTCTGATTTTTCTTGATGTGTTTTCCCCTGAGTCTGTGGGATTCTTGGTCACCATGGACACCTGTTTTATCTTGTGGTCTGTTCTTTGTTGCCCTGGATTTTCTTTCTAATATCTCAAGGATGATGATGATTCCGTTTATTCAGAAACAAATAAATCTTTCTTCTACTCAAAAGTGCTTCATATTATTTATATCTTTTCTTATTTGTTATTTACCATTTATTTACTTTCTTCTTTGGAATCTCTAATAATTATATATAAGATTTATTTTCTATCCTCTATCAAATAATCTCTCTTTGGGTTTTTGTCTCTGAGTCATCTCTAAACATCTGGCTTATCAAACAAGTGCAATGACAGGTTCTTCTTCAGATGACTTATTTTATGGTTTGTGAGTATTTCAATTCTCTGTGGCTTTTCGTCTTTCTTCATACCATCTTCCTACTCCGAAAGTATTCATTTCTTTGCTTTCTTTTAACCAGCATTAGAGTCATTTTTGTTCCGTCTTTGATATTTTGTTTTATTTTCAAAATTTTTATTTCCTCCTTGTCATTGAAATTACAGAAAGTATAAGTTGGCTGTGTTTCTTCCTATCTTTTTTCATTAAGTTCCATAAAACCCAATACCCGAGTGAAATTTTTGAGACTTTAGTCATTTGGACAATCCCTTTTCATATCTTGATATTCCTGTGGGCTTTTCCAGAAGGGTTTTAATGGACTGGGGGAAGGTTAGAAAGTTGATCTCAACTCAACATTTTTCCTGGAAATTCTTTGATTAATGTTTTTAAGTGCTTTTTGACACTTGATTTCCATTCATGCCTTTGGCTCCTAATGTTCTGCTTCTATATCATTGAATACTCTCCAACTTTCTTAATCTATGTACCTTTCATTTCTCAGTGAGTCATCTGCTACCTTCTGGTACCTTTTCTTTCCTCCAATCTTACTTTTGAATTTAGAAATCAGTACATTTGCCTTGCCTTTTCTTGCTGAATTCTAAATGCAGCTAACATTCTTTTTATCGATGGAGAGTGTAATAGAAGGTAGCACCATGAATAATTGTTTATGCATTCTTAATATGAGCAATGGCTTATCAAACTAATATGAATATGGAGTGAAAAATTACTTAGTTTTTCATATTTTACATTATTGCAAGTATGTGTTTCTTTTTAAGAGTTTGGAGACAGTTACTAAAACATGAACAAATTATAAAGTCAATTAAAACATTTCACCATTAATTTTATTGATAATTTCAATCAGTCTTTGAACAATATCAGTGTTTCTCAAATAAGATTTTAGTGAACATATCCTTTTGTATATTGAAAATGCTTATTACAGTATGAATTGCACCAACATGTTAAAAAACAGACAATGCACAATATAATTCAAATGTCTTAAAATTTGCAATGTTTCTCTGAACGTGTTGTTATAAAAGACATACAGTTGGACCAGGAATGTGACTCAGCAGTAGAGCACTTGTCCAGCATGTGCAAGGGCCTGGGTTCAATCCTCAATAATATATATTAAAAAAGGACAGACAATAAATGATTAAGCAAGATGAAATGACTTTGTTGACAAGTTATGACTGACTATAATCATTGAGAAGGCTCTTTGTGATTCAGAAGGCAAGTGCACTGATGTTCCACTGCTAGGGTTAGTACTGTCATAGCATTTGTTAAAATAATAAAATACTTCTATCCTGTTGGTAAGTAGTTTTTACCATGAACCCCCTGGGTGCATACCCATCTATTCTATCCTAGCCACCTGGCTACTGAGATTAGAAGCACTTCATTGCTCCTAAACCCTTCAAATCACTGAAGCATGAATGTACTGCAAATTAATTTCACATGCTGTGACTATTCAGTCTACTGCATAGGCTATTTTTAAAAGCATTTATTAATTCTTTCCTATATTTATCTCTTCCAATTTAATAACCTTAAAATAAAAAATCAAACCTCAGGTTAAAGAGTTTATTTCCCTATTAAAACTTGAACCTTGCTCTTACATAGTACTTTCTTTGGTTTGAGGTTGCAAGTGAATAAAACAGGAAGGCCTTACATTGCCTGTCAGAAAAAGAACATCACATCTAGTGGTGAAGGTGGTCCATAAATAATTTAGAGGAGAAAACAAGGAAGGTGTGACCTGGGAGGTATGCTATACTCTCAGTGAGCAGTATGGCAGGAATCAAAAGACCAGTGTGGTAGATGGAACAATTCAAATTTTGTTCCAGAACTGTAATGAATACAACAGACACGTTTCTTTGCTTACCTGTATTTAGTTTGTATGTTTTCCTTCAAAATAGCATGTTCTGGAATATTCAGCTAAAAATTCAGATACATTTAACACTTATTTGCATTGAATTTCTAGATATTGAAGTCCTCATTGAATATACCTGTAAAGTTCATTATTGTAGGTTTCTTCAAAAGCATAGTTTTATTTCAGACAAAATATACTAAAACAAATCTGGGTTAAGGTGTGTGTGTGTGTGTGTGTGTGTGTGTGAAATGAGCAAACAAAATACAAATTATTCTTTTTTATTTATATATGACAACAAACTGCTTTTCAGGTTTCATAGATAGATTTACCTGTATATTGTATAGTAGTTAAAATACAGTCTGATATCAAAGTTTTAAATATATAGGTTATTCACTTATGATTACTTGGCTATAATTATGCAGTACAACTTAAAGACAAAGCAAATTTACTTTCAGTTGTTTTGATACTTTAATTTTTTGTTAACATATGTGAGACAACTACTGTCATAATCATTATATTGGTCAAGGACTAATCATTTAGTATCTGGCAGCTATGTAGTTGATTCTTAGCTCCACCTTCCAAATTGCAAAAGGCTTTTAATTTCTCTGAGCCTCATCTCCCTTATCTACAAAATCAGTAAAATATAACGTCTACACCCTGGGGTTTTAGTGATGATTGATTGAGATGATGCATGTTATGTACTCAAACAACCCTTGGAATCTAGATGCTATTATTATCCTAGTTGTAATAAATCAAAAGATTCTTTTTCCTGTGGTGCTAATTACTAGAGAACATTTCATAGAGTATGCTCTGGTGTCATTTAATCCCCAGTAAAATTACTTATCCAAGGCAAAGAAAATAACATTTTAGTTTAGTCGATGTTTATGATGCATGACTTTTTAGAGCTATGAACCCACTGCTCCCCGGTTGCATATTTTATATTTTTATTTAAATAAGAGGCATATGCAGCCATATCCATGGTTTGTTTATTTAACAGCATAATTTTTCAATATTTGAAAGGAGTTGTCATTGGTTTCAATGTGTTTGGGACACACTGAAAAAATTAGGAAACTTTGCTGAACATATGTGGGAATGGTTCTTGATACATTGGCATCCAAAACAAAGAATAAAATAAGGAGTCATGAACCTTGTTCATGAGGTGGAAATGGTTAAGATTTCATCATATTATGTTTCTGCCTTGCTCAACATTCTTTGGAGGCTTCATACCTAGCTGTTTACTTTTGGCATCACCCCCTTCACCATGCTCCTTTTCATTCAGTCACTCACCAAATTACGCATAACAGAGGAGGGAATGGACCCCAGTCTTCTTGGCATCTAACAATGATCACATTATGAAAAATGTAATACTTTGAAATATTGATATTATTCATTTACATTCATATCAGTGAGCAAAAAAGCAACACATATTCAGAATGTTAATAAGAAGAAAAAGGTGAAAGAACAGGAAGAGGGCAGGAGGATAAACAAGGCAGGCATTGTTGTAAACAAGGAAGAGATCAATGCTCACCAATCAGTAATTTGGGACAAGAAAGGCTTTTCCTACATCTCACCATAGAGAAGACGTCTTACAGGATTTTTCCTGTGCTTATTAAAGATACAAAGACCTAGTAACATTCAAGTAGGAAAGATTTGCTATTGTAAGTAGCAGAGAAGGGGAATTGGATCTAGTAATCATGTCAATAATGAGAGCCCTACTATGGACTTTATAAATCTTAACTTTGAACATAAAGGGTTCAAAATATAAAATATTTTTTCAGAGCAGTTCATATTTATCATCTCATCTAATCTTCAAGTGGGAAAAATGTTCAGTGACTGAAACAGGTTTTATTGTTCTCTGGAAGAGAAGAGGTTGCATGGCTTATTTGCAAGCATTCCATTAATTAGGAACAAAGACATTTGCTTTTTCTACTTTTTCTTTTTCTTTTCTTTTCTTTTCTTTCTGTTTATAGAACTTGGATTTTCTTAATCTCTTTATTATTTTGGCAACCAATGGCATGCATTTTTGAGACAAGGTTCTGGAATGTTATTCCACTTAAGACAAATAAAAGGAAGTCCTGCCCTTTTTAATAACATGGATAAATGAATCTGGAGGACATAACACAAAGTGAAATAAACCAGACAGAGAAGGACAAACAGTGCGTGACCTAAATTATATGTACAATCTCAAAAAGATAAACTCAGAGAAACAGAGTTGAAGAGTGGTGACCAGAATCTTGGGGGTAGGGGAACTGAGGGGATGTTGGCCATAGAGGGAAAACTTAGAGCTTTAATATGAACAAGTTATGGGAATCTAAGATTCCTCACGGGTGGTGATGGATATGTTAATTAATTTGATTTTGAAAATTATTATGCAATGCATACATATATATATTAAATCATTACAGTATATATCTTAAATATATAATTTAAAAATTTAAAGCTTCAGTATTTTCATTGATCATCTTTTGCTTTAGAATCACTACCAAAATTTAGATGCCTAAAACCCTGAAAAAAAAATTGGAAGAAAATTTCTTCTGGTAATCCTACCTGAATTAGCAGAAGAATTTATAAAACTATATTTGTCAGGCAGTTTGGGTAGTTCAGCCATTTGACAATATTAATTCTGCCTATCCAAGAACATGGGAGATCTTTCCATCTTCTAAGGTTTTCTTTAATTTATTTCTTTAGTGTTCTGTAGTTCTAAAGGCTGAATAATCTCTCTGATAAGTGGGTGATGATACATAAAGGGGGGGTGGAAGGGAGGCAAGAACGGAGGAAGGATGGATCACATAGAGGAAAAAGAGGGGTGGGGACGGGAACGAGAGAGGGAAAAATAACAGAATGAGACAAACATCCCTACCCTATGTACATGTATGATTGCACGGATGGTGTATCTCTACTTTGTTACAACCAGAAAAACAACATTTGTAGTCCATTTGTGTACAATGACTCATTGTAGAAGTCTTTCACCTCCTTTGTTACATTGTCGAGCCTACAGAGTAGGAGAAAATCTTTGCCACACAAACTTCAGATGGAGCACTAATCTCCACAATCTATAAAGAACTCAAAAATACTTTACACCAAGAATACAAATAACCCAATCAATAAATGGGAGAAGGAAATGAGCAGACATTTCACAGAAGAAGATCTACAAGCAATCAACAGATACATGAAAAAATGTTCAACATCTTTAGTAATAAGAGAAATGCAAATCAAAACTACCCTAAGATTTCATCTCACCCCAATTAGAAAGCTTATTATCAAGAATACAAGCAACAATAGGTGTTGGCATGGATGTGGGGGAAAAGTTAGACTCATACACTGCTGATGGGGTTGCAAATTAATGCAGCCACACTGGAAAGAGGTGTGGAGATTCCTTAGAAAACTTGGAATGGAACCACCATTTGACCC
This sequence comes from Glaucomys volans, assembly GCA_020662805.1. NCBI lineage: Eukaryota > Metazoa > Chordata > Mammalia > Rodentia > Sciuridae > Glaucomys > Glaucomys volans. The sequence goes on from JAJEJO010049595.1 coordinate 1,123,106, forward strand.
AGCTGTCCCACCACTTGGCCTATACCCAAAGGACTTAAAATCTGCATGCTATAGTGATGCAGCCACTTCAGTGTTCATAGCTTCTCAATTCATAATAGCTAGATTGTAGAACCAACCTAGATGCACTTCAATAGATGAATGGTTAAAGAGAGTGTGGTATATATACACAATGGAATATTACTCAGCCATAAAGAGGAATAAAACTATGGCATTTGCAGGTAAATGGATGCAGTTGGAGAATACATGCTAGGTGAGATAAGCCAATCCCAAAAAACTAAAGGCTGAATAATCTCTCTGATAAGTGGGTGATGATACATAAAGAGGGGGTGGAAGGGAGGCAAGAACGGAGGAAGGATGGATCACATAGAGGAAAAAGAGGGGTGGGGACGGGAACGAGAGAGGGAAAAATAACAGAATAAGACAAACATCCCTACCCTATGTACATGTATGATTGCACGGATGGTGTAACTCTACTTTGTTACAACCAGAAAAACAACATTTGTAGTCCATTTGTGTACAATGACTCAAAAAAAAAAAAAAAAAAAAAAAAAAAAAAAACTGTGGGCTCTACATACATATAATTGGTGTTTATGCCCCAAAGCCATGCCTACAATTATTTCTGAAACATATTTCTCTCTAAATTGGATAGAGAATGAAGGAAAAAAAACTTTAGAATTCTTTGAAATCATTTTGTCTAGAAATGGGGTCTCCTAGGTAGCTCCATTCATCTTTCTAGAGTATTAACAGAATCGTGGAACCACATGATGTTAAATCCTTACTGTGAGGCCTTTTCTCACTTGGAAATTGTATTGCTGGATAGAAAGACTGGAGGAAATGGTTTTCTTTTTAACTCAAATGGGTTCTGCATCCTCTATATTTTCTTTAATACTACTTGTAAACTGAAATTATCTGTCTTTGTACATCTTTCTCTCTCTATATAACTTATATACAACAGAAAAAGCAAATTTGCAATAAGGACCTAGAAATTCCTTTTGATTCATAGTTAAGTAACTTTTATGTTTCCCATGTAACTCAGGAGAGAGAGTGACCAGGGTTTCACTACTAAAATACACACAGATGCCATTCTACTCAACCTGCAGTAAAGACGAATTCACTTGTTTCTAGCCTCATCCCTACTTTTCTACCATCCTTCAACCTTCATCAACAGCCTCCTTGCCACTTTCGAGCCTTTCCCACCATCTAATTCCAAATGTGATACTATTTGTTTCTCACGGTTTACATTTGAGCCTCACTTCTAATAAAATTTTCTGATCTAATTATCTATTGCTGTATAATGAGTACCATTGATGTGATAATCTGTTATGGGAGCAAGATTGTTTCTCTTAATGTCAATGTAGATATATCATAAACAAAATTTGGCTTTATCTTGGAATGATTTAAATTTTATCACTTGCCAAGCAGGGTATATACATACTAACCCTTCTGGACAGTTGCTGTGTACCGGGCATTGTGCTAAGGGTTTAAATCTATTTCCTCTTCATATCTTCACAGCAGCTCTTACAGTGAGATTGACAGTATTATGTAACCTTCACAAGGTCACATAAAAAGTAAGAAATTTAGGATGATTATTCTGACTTCAGAGACAGCACTCTTAAATACTCCACAACGGTGCCTGCAATGCTGCACAGTTGGCATTAAGGCCTTTGGAGACTTTATACTGACAAAGGATATCAATAGGCAGGGTCGATACATTCTGTCTCCTTTAGTTGCAGAACAGGAACAAGCTTTGTATCCAATAGTATGTTCTTGAATAAATCCCATTTTGGAAAACTCAATACTATCTATTTGTTAAAGAAGCTACATTCTGACTCCCTATTACGAGTCTAAAAATTGAGTTTCATATTCCATTCATTAAGTTTTTCACATAGCACTGTGAAATGAACAGCAGATTGGAGCCTTCCAAGGCGTAAGATTGGAGATTGGAACTGTGAATTCACTATATTTCTGTTGCAAGGTATTTTTTTTTTCTTTTAAGACTGAGATGGCAGACTAAATGAAAATGATCAAAATTTGGAATATTTAAAAAGTTACATTGTAGAACACTCCAATGGAAACCAATTTTAAAACTGGACAAAATTTTTGCTAAGCCTTAGAAGTCCTTGAGAACTTGCTTTCATGAAAGAAAGGATAATTATAATGGACATGTCATTTTTAAAAATATAGACATTATATATTTTTAACTTCATGAGATGAAATAAATATTTTAAAAGGCTTTAAATTTTGCTCTAATAATTACTTTTGCCTGTATAGCTAACAACTTTTAGGGGGTAGATAGAGTCAACCTGTAGCCTAATTTCTGAACTATGAGCAGTTTGGAATTTAACTCAAGGAAAGAAAAGTACATTTATCATTTATCCTAACAAAATCTAATGACATCAGAAATTGGCCTGGGTGCTCTTGTTATCATAAGAATAGAAGAGACTGAATCCTGCCTCTGCTCAGAAGAATGCTGTAAGGAGTCTGAGTCAATAGCCACAGCCATCCTGAGGTAATCCATACACAGCCGTCAAGCCAGCAAGGCTACCCAAACACTGATATGATATGGCAGCTCCATGGTTTGTTCTCTGAAAGGATGTAAATGAGAAAATCCCAGCCATCAACAAATGAAAGAAGCCTTGGGGGTCCTTCTGGTATCAAAGAGGGCTTTACACCCCTCCTGTTCTCCTGTCACCTGCTCACAGTCAGAAAAAGAGCAAAGACAAAAAAACAAAAGCAACTGAGAGCTTGGAACTCTATTGCTAAGTGAAATGCACTTTTGAACAAAGAAAACAGAAGCATTTTTCTTCAGGGAACCTATTTTTCATCTTATAACACAAATTAAATGTTTGAAATGGAAACTAGATTTCAAAAACATCAAAATGCAAATAGTTCTTTCAACTGTTTCCTACACTACACAATTTTTGTAGCATATTTACAAATAAGAAGTCAAATCCATATTGATCTAAACATGCATATGGATGAACCAGATATTTTGATTAATTATACATACACCATATTACGTAGTAACATGTCCTTATGATTATTTGTTTACATCTTATCTCTTTCAGACCCCAAAATTTCTCCTTTTAAATAAAAGCATTCCCTGATACATACTGTTCTGATGATGATGCATATTTGCTAAATATTAGTGCATGATATTCTCAAATTCTAAAAACTTGTAAAAATCTAATTAATTAGTGAGGAAACTATTCATAGTTGTTCTGAAAATTATCTTTGAAATACCGTTCCCAATTATCTTTCTTTTTAGGTATTTTAGTAACTACCTTGGGTAGTGGGGAGAGGAGCAGGAGGAGATTTATTTATATGGTTGATGTGTTTAGTTTAAGTAGTGTATGATTTTATCTAGTTCTGACGAAACCCTCCTTACAAGTAGGTTATTTCTTCTCTGTAAATTTCTTCTCTGTAAATGACACATAAATGTGAGAAATGTGGATACCACTTTCATTTAGCTTCAGCTTACCTGTATTTACCACATCTTAGAAAATACAGGTAATGGAGAGGATATATTATGAGGAAAAATTCTTTTATATTTCCTCAAAATTAGAAAGAAAAAAAGGATCAGTAAGAGCAATAAAGGGAGTATCAGTTCTACAAAAGGAGTTTCCAATATTTTTAGTAGGTAATTCCCAAGCAGTTTTACGAGTAAAATGGGTATTAATTTAAAAGTGACTTTAGAGAATACATGCATTATCCACTGGGGCATTGTGCCTGAGCAAAAAAGAAAGCAAGCCTTGGTTAATAATCTCATTTCTGCCTGGGATAAAATACTTCATTTCTGGGACTTCGGAGTCCTCATCTTTGATGATCCTTGTCCTGGAAGAATTCATTTTGTTGACACTTAGGGGATATCAAACAAAGGGCAGAGTGTCTACAACCTATTGTTGCTTCTCTTCCCTCAGACCTTTAAAATGAGTAACACCCAATATATTTTAGCTGAGTGTAATTGAAAAGGAAGCTTGGAGTATTGTGGTTCCTTACTATGAAATAAGGAAAACAAGATAGGATCCTAACTACAGTCAAATAGAAAGTGCTACTGCGCATTTCTCTGCTGGCTATGTCTCCTTTATTAAAAAAAAAAAAAAAAAAAAAAGTCAATACAGTATCATTTCAAATCTCCAATTGGCCTTGCTTCCTAATCAGTTTCTGCAGCCAGAGGCAGCAAATGGTGAACAAGGCTAGGTGAGGATGTGAAGTTCCCAGAAATAGCCTGTGTAATTCTAATATGTAATTCACTAGAGGAAACACTTCAAGGCCTCCATTTATCATTTTTGAGCAGGGGGCCTCTGTGGGGGGAAGTTTATTTGCATTTCCAGGGGCAAAATGTTCTGCCTTTCTTTAGAAATAGCTGGAAAGGAGAGAGGCCAGTGGTGAATGGTTGCGGAGCGCTCCCCAGCTGGGGTGACACATCAGCAGGATGCCAGTGCTTCAGACTGGTGGCACGAGGAAAATCTCACTCTTGTTATGCTGACCCTCTGCACTTGACAAATTTGCTTCTATTCATCCATCACAGCTTATTTCCTTTTCCCATCTCCCTCACTCTTCTATCATCGCTCCCAGAGCAAGGCTGGTTAGCAGGGGTAGCAGTCATCTCGCTATTTATATTTCTCTTGACATTTTAGACCTAGTATTTACAGATATTTCCTGAGAGACTTCAATTTCCAAGCCTTTTTTTTAAAATAAGCTTTTTGTTTTTGTTGTTTGTTTGTTTCCTTAGGCACTTCATGCACTTGCTAGGCAGATGAGCTTTTTGTGGTTATTTGATTCCTATACCGTGTGGTAAGGTTGTTTCCAAAAGGTAAACCTTCCTCCCTGTATGGGTCAGGAAAGCAGAATCAGTAGAAGATGCAGAGTAAGGGATTTAGTGTGAGGAATTGGCTTATAAAAAGGACTATCCAGGAAAGACTAAAATTTGTCAAGTTTGTTGCTGGGAGAGCAGACTGGAACTCAGGCACAAGAGAAGCTGCTGCCCACAGGGGAAGTGTTCATCCGGGAAGCCTCAGCTCTACTTTTTAGTTCTTTTTAGGTTTTCCACTTTCAATCACATTAGATCCACCCGGATTATCCAAAATACTCTCCTGCCAACTGATTATAGTGATGTTTAATCACATCTACAAAATAACTTCACAGCAACAGCTGGGTGACTGCTTATTGAATAACTAGAGATCGACCCCAAAAATCATCATACTCTCCAAATAATACTGCTCTTTAAAACAAATGAGAAATCTATTATGGTACCACATCTGATCAGATGTTCTATGATCACTATTGCATAGTCGCTAGAAGTAATGTTTGTAGAAGTTTTTAGGAAAGGGCACATGTGCTCCTTCTGCATTGACTGATAGAATGGGTAGTCAATTAGATGTGTTTGCTAACTATCTAGAAGATCTTGGTAGGGAATGAATCACATTATGGGAGGAATAGAGACCAAAGTATGATAATATGGAAGATGAATATAGCTACTTCAAATTTCAATTTTCTGAATTGTTTCTCCCTTTCTATTGGTTTCTCATTCAGTTCTTCTGTCCATGAGAGTATGTAAATGTATTGAGAAGAATGCAGTGACTAGCTTTCAGGTTGGGCGTTGACCTCAGCCCATGTTGCCACCACTAATAACAAGTCAAAGGATAATGTATTTAAATCTATTCTTTTGGCACAGGCTGTCAAGCAATGTATTTTGGAAGGTCCAAGCTATCTACCCATTGACATTACATCCTACCCAGTTCAACTTTTTTAACTCTTTTGAGTCCTCTCAGATCTGACTGCAGCTTCCATTTGTCTTCCAGCTTACCCTGCCACGCTCACTACAAGAAAACTTTCCCTTCACAGTGGATCTCACAGGCAAGCTAGATTGATAGAGATTCCCCAGCCCATAGTGACTGGAAGTTGCAGGAAAATGGCAAGCACTTTCTCTGACTCTGCCTGTCCCCAAACATGGCACAACACCACATCTGCTCTATGCAATCAATTGGCAAAAACAGGAGAGATAAACTAAAATCACGGCATCTATCTCCTGCTCTCTGCTTCTACCTCAAGTTTCTGAATGGTTGTCTTCTATTTGAGATGATTCCCAAAGATAAGTGTAGTGATATTTTTCAATGAACAAACTTAGAGAAAAAAAGACAAACAACAAGAATACTGGAAAGTGTAGAGAAGATAATGCATTCATTCATGTTATCATTCATGCATGTGTAAACCATTCATATTATATCCTATATAATTTTGTTTGAATTAAAAAAGTATCTCTTGCATAGTTACCTTTTCCTTGAGGGCATGTGCCATAATCCTACCAGTTACCTAATGTGTCACATACCCATGATATAGGAATGTTATTAATAGTATTGTGGAAGTAATTACAAGTAGATATTACATAGTTTTGGGTGAGTTAGCCAACTTTGTTTAAGTTAGCAATTTTATCTAATTTTTTCCAGTACTGGGAATTGAACCCAGAGCCCTGCATATGTTAAGTAAGTGTTCTACCATCTACATCCCCAGCTCTTCTTATCTAATTTTCTTATTTTGTTACAGTTCTATTATGTTAGATCTCTGAAAATCAGAGATTTTTGCTTTTGCTTAACTGCTGCATTTGGGTGTCACTCAATTCATGTTTCTGGTTCTCAGTTCCTTTTTGGGAGATTCAAGCTGATAATTTGAAAAATAATTTCTAGCTCTAAAAGCCTATGGTACTCTTACTTTAAACATCCCATTAGAACTTTGACTTCAAATGCAATTAGCATTAAGCAATCCCGCCTGGACTTTGCAGGTGTGATTCTTTATATTCTTTGATATCTCTGCAGTTAAATGATTTTGTGTTGGTGCTCATACTTTGAATTAAAAAAGAGAAGAACCAGAGTAAGGGGAAAATATACTCATATAGACTGTATAGTCTTTAATTTCTTGGAGCAAAAGCAAAGAATTAACAAGAAACTTTGTTAGAACATCTGACATTTCTTGTAATTACCTGAGCACCTCCCCTATTATGGTGTATTTATACTGTACCAATTTAGGAAAACTGAAGTGGAATTTCCCAGAATTCAGTCCTTGCATGGTTTAGAATTTATACTGGACACAAATAACATTTTGCAAGAGTTATGGAAGGCAGAAGTAAATCAGCATCCACACTTTTATGCTTTCAACATTGAGGCAAGACTTCAAGGTTTCATGTTGTCATTGATTTGTGTTCGCTCACCTTGTTAGGTGTGGGGTAGCATCTGAACTTGTAGCTGCCTCACTTCCCAACAGTTCTCTTTGGTTGGCAACTTCCCGGGATGTTGCCTTAAATACAGGAGTAGTTATGTCCATGGCAAATGTATCAACTTCTCTGTTCATCATCATATCCAGCTGGAGACAGTGAGAAATACAGCTGTTTTACAGTTTGCCCTGTGCCTTCCATGTGTTCTTTATTCTTGTTCATAAAAACATTTTCTCCACATTTGTAAGTCTGACCTATAGAGTTATCATGCTCCACACCCAACCTTAAGCCTTACATAGCCTCTTCCATCAATTCCATAAGAAGTGTTGGTGTGAATGTGGGGAAAATACATTGCTCGTAATTATGTAAGTTCTAACTTCAAAGACATATCTCTCACTCTAGCTCCATTCTGTCCAACGTGATAACCACCAGCACATGTGGCCAGTTACTTAAGTGCAACCAGTCTAAATTCAGATGTGTTATAGGTATAAAATGTAACCTAGATGTCAACACTATAATATAATTACAAAAAGAATGTAACTTATCTCATTGATTATATTGATGTGATTATATGTTGACATACTATTCTTTAAAATATTAGGATAGATAAAATTAAATTAATTTCAGTGTTGAGAATATACATTCTTAATGTCAAAGTGCTTGCCTAGCATATGTGAGGTCCTGAGTTCAATGCCTCGTACCATAAAAGAATTAATTTCACACCTTTCTTTGTATTTTTTTTTAAAACAGAACTATTAGAAAAATGTTTAAATCCACACATGACTCACATTGGTGGTTTATATTATGTTCTTGCTGGTCTAGAACACTATAGTAGTTTTGTCTCTTATCAAGAATAATTCAGGCCAGACACAGTGGTACATACCTATAATCCCAGTGACTCAGGAGGCTGCAGGAGGAGGATCCCAAGTTCAAAGCCAGACTCAGCAATCTAGCGAGGCCCTAAGCAACTTATCGAGAACTTTCTCAAAATTTTACAAGATAATAAAAAATTAAGGGGTTGGGGATGTAGCTCAGTGGCAAAGCACCCCGAGTTCAATCCCCAATTTAAAAAAAACTTCTAATCTTCATCAACTTTAATAGCTTCTGCCCCTGCATGATGAGTGATATGAGAGAAAATCCTGAAAATAACATTTGATGTCCAGCTCACCAATTCTGTTTCAGTGTTCCTTTACACTGGTCATGTTGTGAGGAGGGTGAAGTTTCTTTAGCTTCCATGGCCTCGAATCACAGTCTGAATTTTAAAAATTGCCTGTATATGAGACTTAAGTTGGCTAATCTCTTTCTAATCAATAGTTCATTGATTTACTCATTCATTCAACAAATATTATCCTTCAAGTATCACCTTAAGTATCTTGCACTTTTCTAGGTTCTGAGTGTATGGAGGGAAGGCAGATATCACTTTGAACAAGAGACAAAAGGGTCTATACATGAAATCAGTATGTCAAAGAGACATCTGCAATTTCATGATCAAGGAAGGATTATTCAGAATAAGCAAGATATGGAATCAACCTGTGTCCATCAACAGATAAATGGATAAAGACAATGTTGGGTATATGCAAAATGGAATTATATTCAGCCTTTAAACAGAAGGAAATCCTGTCATTTTTCACATTGTAGATCAACTTGAAGGATATTATGTCAAGTAAAATAAGCCAGGCATAAAAAGACAAATATTACATCATCTCACTATATGTAGAGTTAAAAAGTTGAGCTAATAGAATAAATTGCTGATTGCCAGAGTCAGGACAGTGGGAGAGGTGGGGAAATATTAGTCAAAGAACACCAAGCTTAAGTTAGAAAGAAGGAATAAGTGCAAGAGATTTTTGTACCTCATTCTGAGTACAATTTATAACATACTGCATATTTAAAGAATTGCTAAGAGGAGATTTTAAGAGTTCTTACCACAAAAGAATGATAAATTTGTTAGGCAGTACATATGTTAAAAGCTTATTTTAGCCATTCAACAATTTATTCACTCATAAAAGTATCATGTAGTACACCATAAATTTATACAATTTTTACTTTTGAATTTAAAGCCAAAAAAAAAAAATTTTTTTTAAAAAGAGGTCTGGCCCTGAAGAATTTTGAGCTTAATGAAGGGAGAAAGATAATGAACTGCTCTGAACAAAATAAGAAAGAGAAGTATGATAGCAAATGGAACAAAATAAAAGAGTGTAGAAAAGAATTATTTCTTTTCCATGTTATGAAGAGATAGCAATTTATATTGTGATGAAGGACACGAGTTAATTGATAAAAAAAAGTTTATTTAGTACAATGAATGATTATTCCAATTTTGTAGATTTGAAGCAACAAAGAGTAAAATCATAGAAAACTCTGAATATGCAAATAGAGTTGCCAGCTGTTGATAATGAAGATGTGCCTGCTGAGCTGTTAGACCTGGCGTGTTCAAGTTTAATGCTACAATTGCAAGGCTTACCAGAATCCTAGCTGTGTTTTGAATTGTAGACAGTAAGTAGGGGATCAATTACAGTTTTATTGGCAAGCATGAAAGAATCATACCTCTTGGAACTTTCAAATGTGTTTGTTAATGTTTAATGTGTCCATAGGATACTTTGAAGGATATAGTTTATACAATTAGAACATTTAAGAGGGATGAGTCATAGTACATGAATCATGTTTATAATCTCTTGAAATTCAAAATCACTAGCAGAATTCCCAAATGCATGCTCAAGTTCTAAGGAAAAGTAGAAGAGGACAAACCTCCCATGATAAAGAAAATAATGCTGCAGAACACAATTCAGAGGAAAATAGCATCCCATTTTTCTTGTAGACTTCAGTGTTGAAATCATACAGTCACTGCAAGGAAAGAATTCACTGAAACTGACATTTTTACACTGGGTTGGCCCAAGAGTTGTCAATGAATGGTGTCAGTTTTCTACTTGTGCTAAAAACATACAGTGGCTCAGTGCCAAACCAGTTTTGACAAACTTTTTCAGTGGTGCCTATTCTCATGATGGTGTGCTCTCAGCATTTGCCTTTGAATTTCAAATGACAGTAAAACTCCAGGGGTTCACACTCTGTGAATGAAAGAAGACAAGAAGATGTCAGCAAAACTGTTTAACTGCATTTCGTCATTTTTTTTTCCTTCTTGGCTCCACAGTGGCTTGAGACCCGGCATACTGTATAACAGTAAAGTGTTAGACAGAAAGTGCTAACCCAGTCAGAAACAGTGAATCCTACAAGGAGAAAGTAATAAGCCACAGGAAAGGCAACGCAGATGCCTTGTCATGCCTTCAGGCTTAAAAAACAATTATAAAAATGGTATACTTGGAATTCACTGTGTCCTAGGCAGAAAGAATAAATTGACTAAGTTAATGGACATGATTTGACTACTGATAGGAGCATGAGCTGTATGGCAAACAGACCTCAACAAGAAGGACAAGCCTTGGTCTGATCTCCAGATGTGATTATAATATACAGCCGTTAGGCCTTGTATTCCCCAGATTTAGTGAATTTAAATCTTCCAGCCCCTACATTATTTGTTCATGATGACAATGCTATTCATAAAGCTTAACCAATATTACATCAGAGCTGAAGTCAAACTGCCCATAATTATGCTATCTTTTGAGTAGAGTTGCATTGTTTTGGAGCATAGGGATTTGAATCTTGTATTCTATGATACTTCTGTGATTCTGCTTTTATGAATGATGAGTTTTTGAAAAATGCAATATAGAAAATATTGGACACTTATTAGAGTAGCCAAAGTTGGAAGTTTTACATATTAGCTTTCATTTTAGTTTGCTGGGATAAACAAATATGGGCATGGTCAATGCAAATAGATTTTGCTTTAGTCATTCAAATTTCAAAGTAAACAATGCTATTGAGGATGACATTAACTTACATTAACAACACACCACATTTGAGGTTTTCATTGGTTTTCTTTTTTCATTGTCTCCCTCATCAGGATGTATGGCAAACATTGATAAGTAGTCAGCTAAACAACAGGATTCCACAATTGTTCACGTGGCTGCGGTTTGCATTTTGCTTCTATATTTCAATTTGGTGAAGTGGAGATTAATACTTCAGATAATATATCTGGTACACAGCAAAAGTGTGTATTTTTAGTGAATGTCTCGATTCATTGAAGGAACAATGAAGCTATATGAACGTTATCTTGGATGTAGGACAAAATCACTTAACCTCTGTCATGTCTTTTGTAGGAGAGTGTACGTTATGGACTTGCACTCAGAAGCTGATTTCCAGAAGAGTAATTAGGAAAAGAGCCAATTTTCTATTCACAGAACTCCCTCTGAAACAGTATAAAAGAAGTGCAAGTTTTCTTTTCCACTGACCCATTGCAAGAGCTCTCTAAATAACCTGCTTTATTCTGTCCTCTTAAGGGAGAATTACTTGGTAAGATAGAGTTGCAATAATATTCACTAATAATACACTTGTGTTTCCTACACCCTCACCCAGCAGAATAAAATTTTCTAGAGATTTACACTTAGAATGATAGTATTCTCAGGTAAGGCTTTTCAACTTTCTTTGCATTTACCCAATGACTATACTTCTGGTTCTAGATCTACAACAGGGAATGGACTATGGCAGAACATTGTCTCAGACCTCAGAAACAGTTTTTCCTCTGTCCTTCCATAGATGAAAATGTCTGTTCCTATTTATAGACTTCCCTTCTTTCTAAATATATTCTTTCACATGGGAATGGAATTTGATCATATAGGCAGTATATTGTAGCAGATTTTACATGCATGGCTGCTATCTCCCAATTGATCTTTTTAAATTGCTATAATATTTTGCACAGTGTCTACTGGTATTCAGTGTTTCTTTTAATATAATACAGAAGGGAGAATAGGTATTCACCTCCTCCTTTCACACACAATCCTCTGCATTTCCTAATCTTCTCTTAGATAATAGAATGGAAAATGTGCACGCATTTCATCTTATATGTGCAAAAATTAATACTTTACTCTTTCTTATTTTTTAAAAAAGCTTGAATTCTCCTAAGTTTCTTTATTTCAACTTTCCTCAGTCAGAATTGGATCTTTCTGTTTGACTCAAACTTCTCCTAATTATAGGTAATCTAAAGTTTAAAAACATACACTTATACAATCTTATTGGAAGAATATATAATTTAACTTTTGCCCTTTATGATGCTGGATGCAATGGAGAGGTTTGCATTGAGTATGCTTGGCTAGAAACACATTTAACATACTTCTGTCTTTAGGAGATTTACTTGGTTTGAAAGGATTCAGATCTACCCTGGTCTCTTCCTTTGTGTCAGGGTCTGGTGTCTGTTGAATGTTGGCAGTTCCTACCTGTTTCTTCTAAGTGGCCTGTTGCCATCTGCCGTAGACCAGTGTCAAGAAGTCCAACTCTGCAGTCCACATATTATGACCCCACACATTTATGATTTTCCAGTTCTCATTAGGTATTCTATGATATTCTCACTGATCTCAGCTTATTTTTCTGCATCATGTTGGTGCCCTCAGCTCTGAGTGGGGTGAGGTGCCCTGCACTTAGGCAACTCAGATATCTTCCTTCTTTGGCAAATGCTTCTATGGCTCAACACTATGACAAATAAAAGACCTTGAAAGTGCAATCGTTGCTGGTTTGAGTGTTCTAATTTTCTTCTCTTTCCTACATCTTCATCCAGCAATATAAAAGTTTCTGAAAGCTTTTCTTTAGGAAGGATAATTCAGGTACTATTTTTTTTAAATATTTCTTTGCCATTGCCCAGTGACTATTTCTTTGTTTCTAGGTGTAGAAAAAAAAATAAGTTTTGGAATTCAGAAAAATCATTTCCTCAGCAAGGTATAGGTTTAGAGTTACTGTAATTCTTGAATTCAAAAAATGTTAGATTAAAAAATGTTAGATTAAAAAATGATCTACTACATTTTTATTTGAGGTCATATTTTCTAACCTGGAGGAATAGATGACCTTTGTATAGGAGCTAGAAATTCTTGGAGCTATCTATATGAGAAAATATTTGAAATGTGTATATTTATAACATAATTTATATTTAAACAGTATGTTACATATTGTTCATATACATATACATAAAATGGATATGCTCAAAATGCCTATATATTTACATATACTATTATATTTGCAATATACTTTATTAAATATAATGTATACATATATATTTCATATGTATTTAAAATACACATTCATGTGTGTGTGCATATATATTATATATATATAATTTGTGGGATTTGTTCTATATTCATGTAGGTGCTTGGATTCTGGATTATTGACTATGCAGATCTAAACTTAAATCTTGTCTTCTATATTTACTGTCTACATGATTATGAGTCTCACTTATACTTTTGTCCCACCATATCACTGTTTAAGGTAATAATAATAGTAATATCTTTGTAAACATGCACAAGGATATTATTAGTTGAATTCAGATCTGTCAAGTGATAGAATACTTCTTTGGATATTATAGGTTCTGTATAAATAGTGTAAAGTAATGATAATGCCAATGATAATAGGAAAAAAATAATAAACTAGACTATAATTACAAAAACATTAACTGAAGTTGTAGCCAAAGGGACTCTCAGAAAAGAGAAATTTGATACCTTCTTATTGCTAAGTAAAGGTTTAATATTTTACAAATTAAAATGAATAAAAATTAAAGTGAGTACCCACTATGTGTCAAGTCTGTTCCAGGCATTGGGATTACCAATATAAACAAGACAGACAATTTTCTTGTTCTGGGTAGAATATATTTTTATTGTGAATGAAAAAGCTCTCAAACAAGTACAACTGAATTGAACAGACTAAAATATTGATTTAAAAAACCTAAATGAATAGAAAAGATTAAAGCGATAAAGAGCATACAGGAAGAGGGAGCATTTGGATCTAGTGCTCCAGGGCACCTCTGAAAAGGGATCTTTATACAAAGACCTACATGATGGGAACAAGCCAATCTTGGGTGGGTGTGAGAAATGTGAGAACCAGGACACCAAGGGATCATCAATGCACGGTGAAAGAAGGAGCTTTGTGTTTCCAGGAAGTTTAAAGGGTACTGTGAAGTGAAGCCTTGGGAGTTTAAGCTGAAGAGTGGCATACTCTAATGCTCTGGCTGCAATGAAAGGAATGGTATTGCATAGGGCTAGTGTGGAAGTACCAGTACCACTTAGGAGTAAACAGTAATAGTTCAAATGAGTGATGGATTCAGGTTGGACAGTCAGTAATGATTATGGAAGGAAAGGTTTATATACTATGAATTTTAAAATGTGGAATTTGTCATTTGCCAAATATCTGCTTGCAGGAAAAATGAATCTCTCCAGCAAAGAGTTGGGCATCTACCACACTTTTCTCATTAACACATCATTTTTCCAAATTATTTTTTATACCTGGGTGGCATTCTGACTCTTACTCCTTCTGGAGAGACCTTGGAATCACCAGTTTGTGGATTTGAAAAGAGGCCAAGTGTGCATTTGACAAGAAGAGGAAACACAGTATTTACTTAAGAAGAATAGAGGCTGACATTGAAGACCTGCAAAGATACCACAATATCGATTCTAAGAGAGTAAAATATTAGCATGTATTTTTACATTGTGTGGAAGAAAATCAATCAAGTATTAACATAAGCCTTTATTGAAAATGCTCGTCATGAGAAGGCATCCAAGCAACACTATTTTTTTTCCAGAATAAAGCAATTTAATTGAGAAGATTTAAAATAGCCATGGTTAAAGATCTGATGACTGTTCACAACTGACAAAGAAATTTGGTTATTTTTCTAGCATATAATATTTTAACATTAAAATTGTCACATCTAACATACCAAAACATATCTGATTTCTAGGAATGACATACAGTTTTGGAACACATGTTAATAATGCATTCATAGAACTTTAAATATCTGTCTTTTGGGTTTCCAGGGGCCCTCTGGAAATCCTAAATTTAGTTGTAGAACAAAAGGACTTAATTTTAGAATTACATTTTGTGAATTTATCAAGGACATCCAAAGGTCAAAACAATTAAAGAGAATAGTTATGAAATGTAACTTGAGATGAAAACAAATTTTAAGTAAAAACCTTTCACAATGTCCTATTAAGAGCAGGTCAATGCTCCAAGAAAACTGTCATTTTAATGCTGGGGATATTTCACATCAGTGCTCAATCTCCAGGAAACATGATTTGGTCAACTGGATCACACATAAAAATCTTCCACAAGATTCACTCTTCTCTAAAACCCTTTTACAACTTCCTCAGGCTTTTAACATCTTGCTCAAACCCTTATCTCTGTACTGTACTATATTCTCCTGTCTGGGAAAAACGACAGTAATTTTAGGGACATAAAATTATTTCGCTCTCCTCAACATATCCTAATATTCCATAACTTCCTTATAAAATGTCTCATTTTCCTCACACATTAAATTGTTTCCCTAATTTGTTTAGATTTGATTATTAATACTGGATAATTATGAATTAGCATTCTGTAAACTGAAACTACTATTTCCTTAGAAATGGATGCTTTCTCAACACAGTTTTTGAAGGTAGAAACAGATCCATATATAGTATATTAGCTTTAAACTTATGCTTAATAATTGATGTTCTGGTGTTTTCAACTTATTTAGATACAATGTAGACATATAATGAACATAATATTCACTTAGTATAATATAATCTTATAACTTAAGAACACTGCAAGAGATTGCATTTACAAATGCTTATTCCATTTATGTATGTGTAATTTGCTTATTAAAAATTATGTGTGAGTTGTTCATGGAAATTTTATGAGGCCTTGACCAAAACTAGCTAGCCACCATCTCAAATTATTACCTTGGTAACCATTTTCACAGCATGCGGATCTTAAATAGTATTTGCCCAAGCAAGTATTTTAAAGTTAAAAACATGGGTACTATGTTCATCTGATGGCACAGCTGCTTTCTTACTAAATCAACAATACCAAACTCATCTTATTTACTTAAGATTTTCCTAAGTTATATAATGTTTGAAAAGCATTTGTATTCATAGTATTTAATTTATGAACATTCATTTATTTTTAATTCAATTTGGTATCATTTGGGCAATATATAATTGTGTCTATATATATATAAGTATACATGAAGACTTATTATAGAATACACACATGTGCACATATGTACATAAGAATTCAGACAGAAATTAGATATTAGACTTTTCTGATTCTTGATTTTCTACTTTTAAGTAGCTTACATGTCTTAAACTATTAATTTTTTGATTACATGTTGTATTGTCTCAAAGTTTCCATAGCTA